>JAIPRM010001437.1:0-38129 GCA_025469315.1 Stegophylla sp. TES_Ste_2020
TTGAAAAATTTTTTTTTTTTATTATATTATTAATTTCCTTCGTTCAGAATCGTTTTACTGAAGAAATGATTTATCGTTTCTTTAAAATTTAATACGCCCGTCAAGAGAATACCACCCGTAGTGCGAAATACACCCATCGTGCGAAGTATGTCCGGCGTTTTTTTGTTTTGTTTTGTTTTTTTTTTTTTTTATGTAATTTGATTGTACATAATAAATAATAAAAAAAAAAATTCTGCTAAAAAAAAAAAGTATATTATTTATTTTTTTGACTAGCAGCGGTTCAAGAGAGGTTTCCGGTAAACGGTCCGGAAACTACGTGCTACCACTGATCGGGCTCCCCGCGTGGATGCCGTTCCGACGCGCGCAATCCACCGCAGACGGTCGTCGGTCGACTGGGGTGACAGTGGACGGAGGTGGTGATCTTCTGACACGGATCGAATCGTCGACGTCGGACCTCGTCGTCAAGGGCTCGCCGTGGCCGCACGGGTCCGAATCGACGACAGAGCGGTTTTTCGTGTTCAAACTTTCGACGTCCACGACCGATGCTGCCCGCAGTTCTGGTAACGACGATGTGGTCGCTACGGAGCAGACGACTACTGCGCGGACCGCGACTGCGGTGCAGTCGACCACGACTGCGGCCGCGTCGACGGCCGAAGCGAACAGGGCGCGCGTTAGTTTCGGACCGCGGGCGCCGCCGGCGCGTTGCAATCCGAAGCGCGAGCGGTCCCGAACTCCGGACGACGACGCGCAGCAGGGCTCGGGGCTGCCCGAAGTGTTGGCGGTCACGCCGACTGTCGTTTGTTGCACCGACCGGCCGTCGTCGGGTCGAGCGGCCGCGTGGTTGGCCAAGATCACGGGGTTGCTGCCGGTTCGGAAGACAACCACGCCGCCGCCGCCGTCCACTGAATGGGACGTCGCGGCTGGCCGCCAGCAGTGGACCGCAAGGAGTACGAGGAAGTGGGACCACCGCTTCACGCGACCTCGTAGCGGCCGTCGTAATTCATTGCTTAGGAAACGTGGGCCGCGGAACTGGTCCTCGTTGCCGCCGTCCGCCGCCGCCGAAGCCCTATAATGCCGCGAATAGAAGACCAGAGTCGCCGCGCAAACGGTCCGTTGTTATCCCTAAAATCAGTTCATGAAAGTCGAAAAAAATAAATTTTTAAAATAGGTAATAATTTTTAGAAGTCCGACACGACGAATTTAAATAATATTACTTACAACTTAAATATTAAACCGACCAAACAAAATCTTACCGTTTTTAGCCAATTAATATGACTATAAAATATAAAATATTTCAGGCACGTTGCGGGGCGGGGGGGGGAGTTGCTCCACCCATACCGATTTTTGGAACATAAAAATTATCCCTTTTGCTGACAAAATAATAGTGATAATATTAAACGGCTAAACTGCTCTTAATCTGTTTGCAATAAGTCTGAAAATCAGTCGACCATTTGAAAAAGTAACAAGTATTTTCCATACGAGCCAACTGCTCTCGGTTTGTTTACAAAAAGCCAGAAAGTAGTAGGCTGTTTGGGGATAAAATTAATTTATTCTAAATGGGAGCCTAGTCTATTCGTAAAAAAAGTGGATTTTTCTTATGGGCTATTACTTAATATAATATAATGTATGGTACACATGGACTAAGATAATATGGACTGGAAACGAACAGGGAGGCGGGGTGAAAGGGAGCTGGGCCTCTTTGGTTTGGGTGAAAAGTCACTGGGGAGGAAATAGTACCCGTAGAAAAAGAGCGCCACCTATATTCAAATTCCCTATATTAATAGTTCAAAATTTTAACATCTATTGGCGTTCTTTTCTTTATGATTATTATGATTCTGAGCAAAGTATGTTAGTAATATAAAGAACAATAATAGTCGTTATTTTCTATACACCCACCTGGCACCTATAGTATCTGATCTGAGAAGCGGATACCCATTGTGCGAAATATGCCCAGCTTTTGTGTTTATACTTTACTTTATTTTTTATTCAATGAATAAAGAAAAGGAAAAAAAAAGAAAATTTTACTAAAAATACAAAAATCTTGATGAGAAAAAAAAATATGATTTTTTTTTTTTAATTTTCTTGCACCAAAATATTTTTTATACTATTTTCTATCTATGTTTAAATTTTCATAAAATATGAATTAAGAAAAGATAGTTTCAGAGTCTTTTTTTGTCAAATTTTGAGAAAACAATTGAGAAATTTGTAAAAATAACCTCTTTAAAGTACCGTCTAGATTCTAAAAGTAAATCCGGTTTCAAAAAGTTGCTGTTCGACACTTTTGGGCAAGTAATTCCATCATACAAAAAAGTATTTACAAAAAAAAAAAATAATAATCATCATGTAAAAACACTAATTTCTTAACTTCGCTCAGAATCTAAAAAACCGAACTCAAGAATATTTATTTTCTACCTATTAAGAAATTAATTTTGTCCATCTTTTAGGGTTTTTGAATCACTGTCGTCATTCATATCAATTCACCGGCTGTCTCATGTTTTTTCTCACCGTCGTCGTGGTCGGTGTAGCCGGCTGCCTGATGCTCACGTGCAACGTCTTGTTACCACGCGCCACTACATCAAAACGGTTCACGACACAAATTTCGTTTCCGGACCGCTACTAAGTGAATCGCGCTCTCTCATGGCCGTCTTTTTCCTCAATTATTCGCAGACCAAAAAACAACTAAAAAAGGGGAACTATAATGTATCTGTACAGTGTGATTGCTTTCAAAGGTTACACTAAATAATTCTGTCAAGTGACATTGGATTGGTATGCGGTTTTTGGGAGGAGACAGGGAATACATAGATACAATTTTCCTGATGATTTTTACATTTTTAGATCTTTCCGTGTGCGCATGCGCAATGCAACTTTCATTTTTTTAAATGGCAACATATGTTTTGAATACCAAATTCAGATAGACCGAATTTTTTTAAGTCAATTTGGTCCTTTTTACCATAGCTCTAAAATCAAAAAATTTAAAAAAATTCGGTCTATCTGAATTTGGTATTCAAAACATATGTTGCCATTTAAAAAAATGCAAGTAGTATTGCGCATGCGCACACGGAAAGATCTAAAAATGTAAAAATCATCAGGAAAAGTGTATTTATGTATTCCCTGTCTCCTCCCAAAAACCGTATACCAATCCAATGTCACTAGACAGAATTATTTAGTGTTACCTTTAAAAGGAATCACACTGTATACTTAATATAGATCCATGTTCTCATAAAAAAAAAGACGCAAAAGATTCCTCGATTACTCAGTTATTGTGCATTATTGTGTAGTAATTTATTGTATTTACTTATTAACTTCAATTATTATATTATTAAGATAAATATTGTGAACCGATTTCGATAAAATAAAATACCTAATTAATTGGATTTTCTGCCATTTGTTAGTACGATTATTCTGATTAGAGCAAAAAAGCGCTAATCAGGTGGTTTTACAACGATGTTTGTTATTATATTATTTTTTTTTTCTCGAAAACACTTTTTTTTTTATAAAATACTTCTCTAAAAGTTGCACACAGTAATATTTTTAATTAAAAATCACACCCAGGTGGTGGTTTTTAACGAGGTAATTTTTCAAAATTCTCAATATTATTTCCAAACACGAGGAAAAAAATGACGAAAAATTTATAAAAACGGCAAAATATGCCGTAAACGAGATTTTCATAAAATCGATTTTATAAATTTTGCTATAACTCTGAAACTGCTAATAATGATAATACTAGGAACTGTTATTAAACAATAGCATTATAGAGTCGGAAAATAATTACAAAAAATTTGACTACTTTTACGATAAATACAGAATTTTGGAATTAACTTGTGTTTTGTTAGTGTTTATCTAAAAAAAAAGGTTAAATTTTCGAATTATTAACTGAAAATATAACTACGTAACCTCATTCAAATATATGTTTAATTATCCCGAAAAAACTCGAAAATTGTAATAATCAACTTTGGTTTTTATAAATAATAAAGTTAAATCCTACTTTATTTAAAATAATTACCTGCATATTAATAGGTATTATACGATATTGCATTGATGTTGAACTCAACGTGAAGAATGTTTGTTATGAGAATTGCATTATTCAAACAATTCAGCGCATTATTTATATATAATCTAGTTGGCATATTATACAATTGATTAGCAGGATTATATTCTCAATCATATCGTTGTGCAATAAATTCTGTACGCGATGTTAACATTTTAACCCTGAGGTACGATTAATAATTAAGTAAATAATGCCATTACGACGAGAAAAAGGTGCGCGTGCTACTATATATAAAATATATTACTATTTTAATGTGTGTAATAATATAATCTAATAGCTATTGTTTTTGAGCCAGTGTCGTCACACCCGAATGGAATCACCTTATTTTAATATGGGTTTAAAATACAAATAACTATCACCCTAAGGATTATTATCACTTTTCAAATCTATAACACACCCAGGAAAAAAAGGAAGTTGTAATAATAATCGATTTTTGAATAATGTGGTCTGTTGAAATTCTTACATTATATAGGTGTATACAATGAGCGAATATAGCCTACACAACTTACATAATATTTACAAACAATGATGTGTTGAGTGGGAGGAGGGTGGAGATGGTGGTCTTGATTCCCCGGGTCAACGTTAGTGTGAGGGTGAATCGAAATTTGAAATAATATTGTTATTAAAGCATAAAAATTTTAATTCAAGTAGGTTTATGTAGTAGTATGAGTAAATTAGAACAAAATATTTAACCTTTAAAAAAATTAATCGAAAATGTTACGAAATAATAACAAACAGAATTCTTTTATTTTTTGAATAAACTGCATGCAACTGAACGGGAGATTATAACTTCCCTGAATGAAATGTTATAAATTCCCCTAAAAATATTTTTCTACTGTTTTATACTTATGTTAACTCCCCTAAATATAGTTTTGCTACTGTGTTACTCATATATAATTTCTCCTAAAAGAGGTATTCGATTATTTTCTTTTTTAAAGAAACTTACGTCCGGCCAGTATTATAATCAAATCATATTAAACACGTCCTGCGTACGAACAACTTGTTAGTTGTTAGATTAGATGAGGAGGTAATTATGGATTCCAAATAATAATTAAGATAACACAATGAAAATATTCAATTAAATTATTTTTTATAATAATTAATTTAATTTCGATAGAATACCTACCTATGGTGCGAATTATATTCGGCTTTTTAATAAATAATATTCTTTAATACGTATATAATATGATGAAAACCGATTGTCGGTTGATATTGTTGCGTACGCAATTTGAACCTGTCACGAAAAATTGAGGTACCTCGGTAATACTCGGTAATACCCTTGAGGTAATATTCGCAATTATTCGGCTCTATCCCGAAAAAACCGCGCACACAATTCGGTTGTTGACTAATATCGTTCTTTTTTTTCGCATGCGGTTCGAATTCAGCTAAATAAACACTTCTGAATGTCCACTGTATTAGTATTTCGTAAGTAAACAATTAATTATTATAAAACAGATTTTGAAAAGTGTTATTAGACAACTTTGTAAATTGATTTTAATTACAAATTACAATAATTGTGGATACATCAGCATTCGCAATAATTGCCATAGACTCGTATAACAGGAACGTACTATTTATAGGAACTCGTATAAAATTTACCAAAGATTTTTGCTATTTTCAAGGTCATTTTAAGCAACTAGAATAAGGTGACCATATTTAAGAAAATAAAATACAGGAATACAGGACAAAAATATTTTTTATAATATTTTTAAATAAATAAGTATTTATTACACACACATATGTATATATATATATATATATATATATTTTTGAATCGTGACAAAAGTATCATTTTTAAACTACCTATTATAGAGTAAATTTAAACATTATTTTGAAAAACATAAAATAACATAATGAAACTAAATTGATACTTTTTTAAATTTCTTTAAATCCTTTATTCATGCATATTGTATACTTTACTTTTTCAAGTCAAAAAACGGGATTAATGTGGGACAGACTTGAAATTACGGGACAAAAAGCGTCCTGAGAGAAGTTTGTCAGGACAACAGGACACAGAGCTGAAATAAAGGACAATCTTGTATAATACAGGACGTATGGTCACCCTAAACTAGAAGTACGTTTACTTTAAAATTATATAATTTTTTAAGCTCATATTATACCGAGAGTAATTAAAATAATAGAAAAATTTCTAGAATTCTATATAAATATTCCTTGTTTTTTATTTATTTTTCTTTTGTGACTTTTTTATATATGTATTTTTTTGTAGTAAAAATAATTGCCTATCCGCTCCTTCTGAGCAGTTTATTATATGAAAAAATTTTACTTAAAAATTATAAACTTTGATTATTATGAAAAAATGTATTTTTTGCTCATCCAGTTTATTATATTATTGCTATTAACTGAAAACAGGAAAAATATAATTTTGATGAGAAAAAGTGTTAGCAAAACATGTTTGTAAATCGTTGTCAAAACTCAAAACCTAACCCAGTATGTTTGACCGTCGGAAACGTGGTGATGGCCACTCGTCGTGCAAATAATGGTAGCGAAAAAAAAAAATGTATAAGGCCGCGTGTACACTGGCAAGCAGCGTGCTGCGAGCGGAGTGTGAGGAAAAAATACCAGTAAAAACCCAGATAGTTTAAATCATAGACCTATTAACTAATAGGTTAGGTTAGGTTAGGTTAGGTTAGGTCTATGGTTTAAATCACTAAATCAGAGTGCTACTCATAAAATCCGAGAGGCGATTTCTTACGCGCTTCGTGCACGGTGCACGTCCAGACAGAACATTAAAGCGGAGAGCATATCACAAATATAAAAAAAAAAAAATCGAGGTTTAAATAAACAGATAGACAACAAAAAAAAAAACAGCATATTATGTGCCGCGACTGCCGCGGAAATGCCATGGAAAGTCAGAACAATAGTCGACCTTAGGACAAATATACATTGGATCAGATGACACTAGCAGCAGCAGCAGCAGTAGTAGTGTCGATTTGTGCCACTGAGTCACCGACCGATCCCTCTGCCTCTCTCCTCGTGCTCCCATAACTTCAAGCTCGCTGTGATAACGTGAAACTCTGATTAGGAAAAATACAATAAGAGAGTCTGCTGTAGTTGGTGCTAACGATTGCGACTGTTCGCTGTTCAGTCTTCCACAATTTTGCCGTGCTGTGACTACGTCTTCCAGACGCCACCGCTGCGTCATCGTCGTGCTCGTCAGTCGTTCATTCGTAATTTCCGAGTTTGTTTCAACCTGTGTTCGTTTAGTATAGTCTCGCAATATGGCGGTGAAAGTGTACATATCTGGTATATCCGGTAACAAGGAAGTAAGCAACAGCCGCCGGTGTCATCGTCGCCTGCGACGTGGTCTGGTCTCTGAACGTCATGTATTTTTGTGCACAGGTAAAGAAACGCCAGCAGAGGGTCACCATGATAATGGACAGCAAGGGCATCGCCTACGATCTGGTGGACATCACCGAGCCGGGCAAGGAGGAAGAAAAGACGTACATGCAGGCCAACAGCAAGTCCAAAGACGGGTCGAAAAACGCGTTGCCTCCCCAGATATTCAACGGCGAAGTTTACTGCGGGGTTGGTATTTATTTATTGGTTGTTTGTCTGAATTACCAGAAAAAAAATTGTGTATCAACGATCATAAATTATGATTGAACCTTTGATCTTGTGTAATCGTATATATTTTGGAATAATAGAGGTATAAATCAACATTGGTCATAATATATTATTATTAGTGTACACCAATTAAAAGTTACTTAGGAGTTAGGATGTATATTTGTTCCTGATAATCTTGAAACAAATAAGAGAATGAGAAAGTAATGTTTGCCCATATTAGGAAATGCCGTGTTTAAAGAAAAAACAATTTCTCTTAGCCTAATTTTTTTTAACCACCTAATCATGTATTACATAATATTATTATGAATTTAATTAATTTTTTTATTTATTTGTATATTTAATAGTTATTTAATTTAACAATCATTATTTTGTTGTGAAAAAAAAGGAATTAGGTACCTGTGAGTTAGGGCTTGGAAGTTCATTTTCTAAAAATTTAAGTTATATTAAATTTTTTTCAAGAAATTTAAATTTAAAAATCCTTAATATGATGTTAAGTTATATTCATGAGGAAATGGGCTTTCTAAATGAAAAATATAGAATATGTGAACTGCTTATTTTATTTTACTCATAATTTAATAAAAAAGGTTTAAAGTTTTCTTAGAAATTAAACTTAACAAATCAAAAAATATATGCAGTATTGCAACAACTTTTAAGCCCTAGTAATAAATCACATATTTCATGATTTATTGAAATAATTCTAACAATTTATAATAAGTCTAATGCAGTGGTTATAATTAATTACTCAATAGTACCTAATAATTTGAGTTATATGTATTTTATAACCTACTTAATTAGTATAATAATTTAGAAAATAAACTTTTTACTGTTTTTTAGGGCTTCTGATTTTTGTGAGCCAAATATTTTCTATGTCTACAATCATTTCTTTAAGAACAATTTCGAGTTCCAATATTTGGTGTCTTTCATGCGCACCAATGAAAGTAGTACCAATCAATGTAATAAAACTATGAGGATTATATAAAAAAAATAAAAATTTGTGATGAAGTTTGCCAAAGATTGGTTTGGTTATTTTTATTAATTAAATTATATTTATGTAGTAAAGTTTAGTTTCAATTTCAGTAAAGAAATTTAAGAATGCAGTTTAACCAATTTCAAGATATTGTACTGAGGGAAATAAATCGAGTTTTTAATATGTTGATTTTTTGAAAATATGGAAACAGTCATCAGTACTCAATTCCTTTTGTACTTATCAAACTGACAAAAAAGTCAGCGAATAAAATATTTTGAAAAAAATACTTTTATATACCTAGTTTATTCTATTATGAATTTCAAAGTTCAAGTATATAGTAATATAGTTTATTTACTTTTTATTTGGTATGTTCATTGTTCATTGCTTACTATTATATTTTGACAATTTCGGTTGTTAACTGTGTTAGACATTCTAATGTGATACACTTAAATGAAATACTGTTTTATAATATAAATGTAGACTCTATGGGTTTAAAATGTTTTTCCTTAATACAATCCTTTGAATTTCAAATCACTATTACTGTATGTACCTATGTTTTTAATACAATATACACGTAGTGTTTCTATTTGTTGAGTAATACAGTTTGAACTTATATGTATATAGAACTTGGTTAATTTTTTTTCTGGTTGATTTCAATTTTAAAAGTTTATCATTTTATAGAATTATATTAAATAATATTTCGTATCGATAATCATAAACAATGAATTGTACACAGGACTATGATGATTTTGATACAGCAAATGAACTGGATGAGTTAGACAAATTTTTTGATGTATCTACCAAGAGTCCACCGAAAGAAGTGAACGGCTCAAAAATTTTGGTAATGTATAATGTTGTATAAATTAATCAAGTAACATTTATAAAACAACTTACATTGTTATTTTAATAATATTTTAGGATGAAACCAAAGTTGAAAGTACAAATGGAGATAATGATACAAATGATGGGTAAATATTTGTAAAATATATTATTTATTTTTACTTTGACTTAAATCTAAAAAGCCAGACATACTTTTTACTATAAGTATTTTTTGTATCTTTGGTGGAATACTCTTGGCATGTCTGTTGAATTTTAAGGAAAAGATAAAACATTTTCTCATTAAAACGATTCTGAGCAAAGCTTTAGTTAATATATTATAGTAATTGTTAGTATATTTAACAATTGTTATTTAATAACAGAATAATCCATATTCAATGACACAACTAAGGGAGGGCTAAAGGGGACTAACCCTTAAACATAATTTACCCCCCTCCAAATAATTATCTTCAATTCTTGGATATTTTCTTACCATAAAATAATGGCCAGGGTTAAAATTTTTTTTTATTTTTGTACCTCTTCATCATTTCACTTATTTGAATAGAAATACTTGTCCAAAAGTTTCGATCAGCAATTTTTTGAATCAGAATTTGCTTCTCAATAGAACTTTTAAGAGGTAATATTTCAAAGTTTTCAATATTTTTCTCGAAATTTGGTATTAAAATTACCCAAATTTGAAGAAAACGACTTATTCTAACTTATTTAATCCAAAATTAATAAAAATTTTAAATATAAATAGACAGTAATATGAGAAGTGCTTTTCTTATCAAACAATTTTATTCTCTTTAGTTTATGATGCAATATAAAATTGGTAAAGTAAAAAATAATTTTTTTTATTTTTCGTAACAAACTTTATAATTTTGAAGTAAAATAATTTTAAAAAAACTAAAGCTCAGCTTAGAATTGTTTTATTGATGCCATGATTTATCGTTTCTTTAAAATTCAGTATGCCCTTCAAGTGAAAACCAATTTTATATAATTTATGATAATAGCATATTTTACCATTTTTTGTTGGTTTTCTCTTTCACTTAGAGAAGGTATTGAGAATTTTGAAAAATGACCTGTTTGAAGTACCATCTGAGTGTGATTTCCGATCTAAAAAGTTACTGATCGAAATTTTTGGAAAAATATTTTTACACAAAAAAGTGATTGCAAAAGAGAGGGGAAAAATAATAAGTTTCTTTGCTTCATTCAGAATCAAAAAATATTTTATACAGAGTATTAATTACAAATTATAAATAATTTCTATGAATATCCTGTTTAAAAAAATTTAATTGTATGATAAATTAAAGTTATATATCATAGTTTAAACCTTTCTTTTTGTATGTATCTTACATACATTATTAAAATTATGTTAAAATTTGTACAATTCTTAGAGTAAAAGACAGTGATAATGAAGAAAAACAAGTGCCTTTGACTTCTGATGCCGAAGATAGTGACAATGTATCACTTGACATACAGGTTACAAGCAATTATTTTAAAATAAACATAAAATTGTGTGTTAACAAATTTATCCTCTTTATAATGTTATCTGTGGTTTGGTTTTCTAACAGAATTTATTGAGAAAAAATTGAAGTTTAAAGTCGATGATGAATAATTAATTATGCAATACTAATTGTGTTGAATTTTGCACTTACTAACATTTAAAAAAAGTAATTTAGATTTAAGTATTTTTTCCTTAAATTGACATTATAATAATTATATAATGTGTTTGAAAAAACAAACCAATAAATTTCTGAGTGAGATATCAAATCAAAAATATATTGTGATGGCATTTTATATTTTTAATAAATTTAAAATTAATTAGTATACATGTAGTTCCTTAAGATGTATCAATCATTTACCTAAAGAATTGAATTATTTAATTTCTAGCGATTGAATATTAAAATCATTCTTAATTCACTGTTATCCTAATTGAATTGTTTGAATTATTAAAATTACAAATGAGTCATTTTATCCCAATAAGCATTTAATCAAATATTGCACATTTTAGAACAAATTGAATGATACAACAGAAATTCAAAATTCCGTCCCACTTCCAGATGAAACAAATGTATTATTGGATATCCCTGAAACCAAGCAAGAATTTCTATCTGAAACCGAAGAGGAAATTGAAGAGTGAGAATTTTTACCTACTCAAATGTATTATTATAAAGAAAAATAATGTACAAAATTTTACTATAATTTTTTTCATTGTGCTGCCTTTACTCTAACAATTTTTTTTTTTTGTAATTTATTATTATTTTTACTTAACAAAACATATTGTTTACTTGTATTAAACAATGTCTGAGGTGGCCTAAAGTATTAGACTCAATATTATTGTATTTATTATGTTTACACATTCAATATTTAATGAACATTGGTCGCTTAAAATATTGATGTTTGCTCATAACCTTGGTTTATTTAGATGTAATAATTATTATTGAATTGTATTCATTTATTTGTTATTAGTATATCAGAACAAAATTTTAATTTTTCAATTTATAGCTAGCTAATCAATGAAATATGCTTTATATTATGTATCTTATTATAATTATTATTTTATTACCACCTTATACTTATTTAAAACGAATAAATTTTATGAAATGTTTTTTTTTTTTTTTTTTTTAATCATGTTTTATTTGATGTTACAAATTTATGAATATGTTAAACTGGTGGAAATGACAATGATTAATTATCATCTGGTCATGTTTGATTATCATCACTTATCATACCTTATCTATATTCTAATTGATTATTTATTGTATACCATAATATATTGTATATAATAACTAAATTAATTTATTTTTTGAGGCGATGGATGCTTAGTAAAAATTAACAGGCATTTAATTGTTTTATTACATTATTTATAGAAATTATAATTAATAAAAATATATTATTATTTATATAAAGTTTTTTGTAATGTTATTTAACAGAAAAAAAAACATTAATTATAAGTATTTTGCTAATTAGGGCTGGATTTTTAAATGGTCAAGTTTTTTTTATATCAGTTGATCGTATTTGACTGGTCTAAATCTATATTAATTTTTGAAAAATATTTATATCTTAAATCTAGTTTATACTTTACTATTTTACTGAAACTTTCTAGAACTAAATACTTTTTATTTATTTCAGTTAAAAAACATAAATTTACAAAAAAAAAAAATGGTCGATTAACCAGTAAAATTCTATTTGTTTTTTTCAGGGATAGTAAACATTATTATATATTTTGTTTTTGTTTATCCATGTAAAAAAAATTGTTTTTGATTATCGATAAAAACATTTTCATTGAAAACAAAAACCAGAAGTTTTTAGGAAAAAAGACCAAATTTCAGTTATTAATAATATTATAATTTGCCTTGCAAGTATGCTTGTTTAGAAATAAAAAATTTAAGTAATTATTAGGTTTAATATTGTTAATCCAATATGCAAAAAATATTTTAAGTACTTTAATGTTAAAATTAGGATCGATTAAATTACTTGAGTCACCTATTCTGCAAATGTAGTCAGAATAAGAATCGTATTATTGTTTATTTAAAATCAACCAAACGTGAAAAATTTATAAAGTTTTTATATATTGATAATACAAATTCTATAAGCATTAGCTGATAATAAGGTATTATACAATTTAAATGCTTATATTAAATTCATAAAAAAATTAAAAATATTATACCATATAACAGTTTTAAATATTTATTTTTACACAATTAATTGTAATTAAAATAAAAGATAATTCAACAATCATGAAATACTAACTAGTTACACTTAGTAGAGCATACCTATACTGATTACTATTAGGATTTCGAACGAGAACATATGGTAAATTAGTTTTAGATATATACCAAAGGCTAAACAATTCTAATAGTGCTGGGCCAGGTATGTAGCCAATACCAACACATTTTGACTTCGTAAAACTATAATGACTTTTACATATGAAACCCAAAATAACACGACTGCAACTGTTTTTCAATGCTGACTGTTCTTCAGGTATCCACAATTTTTTCATTTGATTTAAATATTCTTTGACTATCTGTGATGTAGGTGAATCTTTCCGTTTATACCGTTTGCAGAGAACACTCCTATTTTTTTTCTCTAACACGCGTTTACGTCTAAGAGTTCTCAAGAGTTTTTTATGTTCTAAACGGTAGGTCTTACGCTTGAGAGCATTACAATCTTTGTGCATTTTTTCTTGAGGTCCTAAGTAATTTGCACTTAGAACTTTACACAGATCATCATGCGTCGGTAAACACACATGAGAATTAGATTTCAAAATACCTTTTTGGGAAATATCTAGTCTTATGGGAACCAAACAATTTTGAAAATCAGGAAATTCAGTCTTTAAATGTTCTACATTTATGTTTTCTTTTAATTTTAAAATTAAATTCTGTAGTCTATTTAGTACCTTAATATTTCGTAATACAAATGTGCTATTCAAATTTAACACCCACTCCTTACAGATAATATCCCAAGGACAATGAAATGGAGTCTGAAAACCTAATTTAATGTAATTAACTCGCATTTGTGGGGGACGTTTAAAGTATTTTTCCATTGCTTCTTCTTTTTCCAAAGTAGCTCTTAATTTTCCAGTATCAGTATCTGGTTCATCTGATCTTGGCAAACACCGTTCTAACATCATGGTTGTAGTTTCTCGTAGCCCTCCAGGTTGACATCCGTTCATGATTAGTCCTAACCAAAATGGCATCGCCCATCCAGCTGGCATTACAATATCCCAGCCACTACCATAACCTTAAAAAAACATTTTTAACATCAGTTTTACAATTATATTTTTAATTTTATCAAATAACCTGGTCGTGTAATTGGATGATATTGTCCTGGTCGTTGAATTAGAAGTATTGGAATTATAGACATTGAGTGATCATCTAATGCAATTTTATCATTAGCAGGAAGAATGCAACTACTGCGTAACATATTTATTTTGCAATTGGGCATCTTATTTTGTGTTGACCATTCTCGAAATTTTGAATCCCAAATTTTAGAATGACTTGCTGCTGTTGTTAGTTTAATAGAATAGTCATCTGACAGTAAAAATTCTAAAAGAAATTACATATTTAATAAAATTAAGTTGTAAGTGAATAAATAATTTCAAACCTTTTGAATTAGGCAAAGCCTTTGTTCTCTTTTTTGGAAACACTAGTCTTGGATCTATGGTGTGAAACCCAATCACACAACTAGATGGATAAGATTCTGGTCTATCAGCACCACTTAAAGACTCCCAAAGTTCTTTTTGGATATCAGTTGAATTTTTAAAATTTTTCAAATGAAATGACCACCAGCTTTCTTCAATATGATGCTTTGAATTGACTAAAGTAGCAGGGTATAGCACACGACTCAAGACACTATTTGACAATGGTCCAGTTAGCCGTAGCCTGTTTAACATACCTTTTAATAAAGTCATTTTAATTGAACCATTAACGAAATAAGGAGTCTTTATAACTGTTGATGTACTATTAGTATTTTTTATAGCTTCTACAAGTTTCTGTTTTTTTAGAACTGGTTGTTCCCACTCAAAATAATTTGAGTCATCTTTTTTTAAATTGAATGTTATTTGTAGCTCATCAGTTAACATTTGATAAACTAAAGGTTCTGCCCAAATCCATAGTGCTCTTGTTTTTTCTTGAGTATTTGTATCCCAAATAAAAGACACTTTACCAATTGCTCCATATGGGTAAGCATCAAGTTTGTACATAAAAACTGACCCTTCTCTAGTCCCTTGTTCAAAACATTTAGCTTTAAATGTATTACCACAATCTTGATTAACGTGGTGCATTAAACCTTCAATTAGTTGATCATAGGGTCCTTTTAACTCAATACAGCTCATGTAAGATATGTCCTAAACAAATTAAATAATAAATTATCCAACAAAAATTCAAGAATTTCATATGAACTATTTTACTTGAGCTAAACAGTGATTTCCTATTGCTCTATAGCATGCTCGGTAGGTTTTATCATGGGAATGTTTTGGTAATTTATATCCGTCCTTAAGTATCATGTGAAATCGTTTTGCAAACCATACATGAGTTTCTAACCAAAGTCCATTTTTTTGACGTCGTAAAAAGTCTAATCGACGACTCTTGGGCTTACGCCTAAAGTCTTTCCTCCGCCTTACATGTTTATTGATTTGCTTTTCAATCTAAATCATTTAACCAAAATATAAAAAATGACATGAATATTTTAAAATACAAAATGTATAAGAACTAAAGTACTTACAGATTTTTTATGTGCAGCTTGCAAATCTTTTGGCATTCGTTTTATAGTCGTGCTCATAACACGACGACGCATTTTTTTTGGAAGACGTTGAAATATCATTTTATTGCTCTTTTTTGGGGTCTCTAAAAAAGGAAATTTGTCATTAATTTATTATACAATTTAGTAATTGTACATACCTATAATCTAACAAAATGATAAAAACCAAGTTGAAAAATCATCAAATACATAACGTATTCAGATTACATTTAACAATAAAAAATTCAGATATGAAAAAAAAAATGAGTACCTAATTAAAGATATAGAGGTACAACTATATGTATTGTACTTAATCAAAAATGAGATTTAATAGTGTTTAACTTGAATCAGTTTATTAATTTTGTAGTAAAGTAAATATAATATTATGAGACTACTAACATGTAAATCATCGTTATTTTTATATTGATTAACTTACGTATTGCATTTAGTAAAGCTTGTATTTCTTGGTTTCGAGCAGTAATAAATGATTCCACATCGACTTGATTCCCAGGTCTAACGTGATCAGAAGTTTTGTCCAAAATTTCATGAAAGTGATCCATGACTGGAATTAAATATTTTTACGGAATGTTTTCTTTGACACGCTGAGTATCGACAACGTCAGTACCACTAGGTAAGTATTAATTGAAACGAACTGAACATATAAGTTAATATTAATATTGTTAATGTATTTTAGTCATTGCATGAATTTTGAAATAAAAATAAAAAACGCTCTGAAAGTTTGAAGTTTGAACACTTCGAACATGAAAACAGGCGCACATGGTTATCTGATGATAACTGAGGACCAAGATGAAAGATAATACTAAAATTGATAACAAATGATAAGGTTAGGTTTATAAGTTGTATTATTTTGTTAATTTAATGTTTTGTGAAAATACATTTTTGAAAACCTTTATTTGCTTTTAAATTATTTATTATTAGTGTTAAATTAATAAATTACTTGGATTAATTGTCTAAATTGCTTTCGAGATGAAAATCACACAAGTGCTGTATAAACAAGATATTGGTCGTCTCATAAAATGGCAGTGGCGTGCCCAACGAAAGAAGACATTAATTGAAACGAATGCGGAAAATATTCTCAAAAAACGTAACATACCTATTACAGATTCTAATGAAATTTTACGTGAACCAATATTGTTAGCTCAACAACAGGATGTCAAACAAATATTTGAAAATATTGTTGGCCCGACTGAATTGCAACCTAAATTAAATAGCTCACATCCATTATGGAATGACGAACCATGTCATGTGTACAGTGATCATAACGTGTTGGTGCATGGATTGGACCAAGCTAAAGTTTTAACCAATACGATAGAACGTGAATCTGGCTTGCCAGAAAATTTGAATGAACTTTATGAAGCATATAAGTTACCTCATCAAGATGAACATATTCAAAGAATTATTACAGCGTCTCTTCTGTATGATGCTGTTCAAGAAAAGTTACCCATTAGAAAAGATCCCCTAAGACCTGCGTGGAAATTCCCAAGAGACTATGGTATTCCAGATACAAGACGTAACAGTTTAATAGTTAACAGGTTTTTACAATTGTGCGAATCAAGTGTGGGCAGTATGAGTTCGAGTAAAGTTATTGCTAAAGATGCTTTTTTTAAAGTACCATTGCGTAGAAATGGAAATATTAGTCTTAATTTAAGGGCTGATGTATTGCTTTTATCTGATACTTCTTTGACTCCTTGCACGAATGAAAGTCAAGGAGAATTGCCCAATTTATTCCCATTAGATTACAAAATATCTTTGGAAGAGGTTAATGTTTATCATAAAGATGAGTTTGTTTATCCCATTATTGGAAAATTTAACAACATTCATACGGCATTTATACATTATAATGAGACAGAAGTGAAGAATTTATATGAAACACCAGTATTGAATTCACAAATATTTGGACGATCGTTGATGAAATGTTATGCTTTTGCTGTTGCTAATGCTAAATCTAAGTATGGAGAAGATGTTAAAGAATTGCAAGAACCCATTACATTGCAGTGTGTACAGACCAACTCCCACTGGTTTCATTTTTCGGTATTCCAATTGAATAGTTTAGCTGCCCCCGAAGAAGATGGAAAAAGAAATATTTTTTGGCAAACACCATTATTAAATATGTATGAAAAGTGTGTCTTCGAAGAAGGTGTGCCAGTATTAAAAGGTTACAATCCAGAAGTATTCAAACGTTTTTTGTCCTTTTATATGAATGGTACTGAATATGAAATTAAGTAATATTTTTAAGTTTTATAAATAATATTTATGTAATAAAATACTTAGTTTGTTGAAACAAATTTGTTATTTATTTCAATTTAGTTTACAGATTTAAATCATGTGTTGTATCATCATTATTACCATGCTTATAACATCATTATCTATAATAAGTCTAAAATATATGTTTCATTTATACTATTTATTGTAGTATATTATGTACATGACATATTGTGTATATTTTGTAGGCATATGATTGAATTCTAGTAATTATATTTTCCTATGTCAGTTGCATTGATAAAAATAGAATAACAATTTCGAGGATTGCTAAAATACATTTTTTTTTTTTATTTAGTCCATATATTCCCAAAGTGGTTTTTATAGACCGCCAGAGGTC
The DNA here is from genome assembly GCA_025469315.1 of Stegophylla sp. TES_Ste_2020. Lineage (NCBI taxonomy): Eukaryota > Metazoa > Arthropoda > Insecta > Hemiptera > Aphididae > Stegophylla > Stegophylla sp. TES_Ste_2020. The sequence continues at coordinate 18,280 of JAIPRM010001437.1, forward strand.
TACTCTGACCTACAAGGGGCCTATTCTGCATTAGCAAAAAAAGATATTGGTGGTAAGTGGTACATGAGATATAAATAGGGGTCCACAAGATTTATTATTAACCATTAAAAAATGTGCATTTTGCTACAATATGAACCATAAAATACATTATCGATAACAACTAATGAATCTTTTAATGGCCTTCATGCAGTTTGTGTATAACGTTTTCATAAATCTATAGTTAAGTAGGTTTAAGATATGATGGTTGAAAATCTTCTTACATAGCTAAGAAAAAAAGAAAAGATAGATTAGAAATAACTGAAAGAAGAGATTTAAGATTAAACCTAATTAATTGAAGCCATATATTATAAATGTACTATTATACTATCCCTCTCATTAAATTTATTGATTTTTTTGTATATTTATTTTACTTAAAAATGTGGCAAAACTTAATTTGTAAATTCTATTTTGTTTTAGAAAACTACTGTTCAAAACTTTCGGATAATCATTTCTAAGTGAAAACGTGTACATATAAATAATAATAATAATAATATTGAATAAATAAAAATGTTTTGTACTCAGTTTTATGTCCTCCTCAAGGTCATATCTAGATTTTCTTTGAGATGGGTCTAAAATATATTTTGTAACTTAAGTAAATATAAAATTTTTGTTTTGACTTTTGATTAAAAATGTGATAATAAAATATGATTTAACTGTTATTCATTAAATATTTAAGATAATTAAGTAATTAAAATATATAGGTACTATAGCACCTCGTGTCAGTTAATTTTTAATACTGTTAAGGACATTAAGGCTATAGTAGGTACACAAAGAAGAAAATATAGTTGAATGAGAATATTTTAAACTCATATTTAAAAGAACTTAAAATGTTGTTAGAAAAAACTCCATATTAATTTAGAGGTGGAATTTTTTTAGAATCTCAAGTTTCCCCTGACTTACAATCCCTGCAATTTATGACTTTTGAAATATATTATGTATACAGGGTGATTTTTAAAGCGTACTTATTTTCATTTTTGGCTGAAAAAATACAAATATTGGGATTTTTTTTTCAGAATATTTAAGTAACTGTAAAAAACTATGTTTACCTACCATAATTAATTTTTTTCATGTCACCTATTAAAGGTGTCCTATGGTGATACAAATTTATGACCTAAATAAAATTCTCTAGTTAAAATGGGGGGGGGGGTTTCCATTTGAAAAAAAGTTTGTATTTCCACAGGACATCCTTAAGGTGACATGAAAAACAATAAATTATGGAAAACATAATTTTTATAACGACTCGAACTTTCTGAAAAAAAGTCCAAGTTTTTACATTTTTACCACAAGATTTCTCCGGTGTGTATTTCTATCTAAGATAGAATTTCCTCATAGATTAGTTCGAAGAATTATCTTTTACAAGCATCTGAAATGAGCATTACTGCTGAAATTATTTCTTTTCATTATTATTTCCTAACACATATTCAATTTTTTGTTTTTAGAGTAAAAAATTGTATACAAGCCTTCTCGTATATAGATAGGTCTACTTAGATTTATATTGCTTCAAGTGTGATCAACATTTACCAAACACTGGTTGTAAATGTCAACAATCACCGGTGTATGAATGCGTTAAGACAATTTTGTCAACATTCACTATGATTCTTGGTAAATGTCAACATACACCGGTGACTGTGTGTGTGTGTGTGTAAGTTCAGCAAATTATTGTTGTAATTTGGGTTGGGATTTTAATATAATCTTAAAATTATCAATAAATGCTTTTAAAAAAAATGAGAAAATGATTTAAAAATCTCAAAAAATATACTATAAAAATGCTTTTAAATTAATTCATAATTATTTTTCTTATACATTTTATTAGAGAGCATTTTTTAGATATTTTAAACATGCTGCTACTTTATTTGTTGGATAATGTGCTTTCAAACTACCTAATAAATGTTTTTATTTTTGCTCATTATTACCTAAACAAAATTGTTTTTGTACTGTACAAATCAAATGCCATTTAGTACAATATGAAAAAAAAAAATAAATGATTTAAAAACTCAGAAAATGCCTCAAATATTAAATAAATGCCTTTAGGTTAAATTTGTGAATAAATATTTAATATAAATTACATTAAAATAATCGGTATCGCCCAAAACACGTTTTATACTAATGGACCTACGTTTTTGAACACCAGAATATTAAAGAAGACGTCGCATCAAAATTTCAGCCCTAGTTACAATAAATGTTTAAATTTCTGATTTTGACAATGCTCTCAGAGAAATAATGGCATTAAAGCAGTAAGTTGTTTAGGATAACAGAACCGAAAGACAAATTAAATTAAAACAGGACCGCTTGTATTGTAACAAGTATAAAATTTATTACAAGTATGCCCACTCGAAAAAAATACGAACGAAAAATGGAAACGCATAGGTCCCGGAATGGGCTGCGGCCATCCCCCAAAGTATAGAGTTGTTTACTGGGAAAAAATTGAAAACCTGGTATTCCACACCACAGAAATTGATTCCGGTGAACGAAAACGATACCTACCGAGATTGGAAAATATGATTTCAAACCCTACCCAGAAACACACCCTCTGGATACGCCACCGAATATCATAATATTATAATACTGTTTGTAGTATTCGTGGTATCGTAAAATCATTACAATGTTCCAAAAAGAAATGTGATTCGAGATCGATACGAATTTTAATTTAGTTCTATTGTTGTAGTGTTGACATATATTTTGGATACCTGTCTGAAAAAAAAAAAAAAACTCTTAGGTACGAATTGGCTGCAACCCAACAAACCATACCCGCGCGCGTACCGTCTATGATGGTGTCTCATGAGAAATATCTACACTTAGGTATACGTCACATTATTTGATTATGACGTGTGTTCGTAATTTATCAGTACCGTTCAGTATCAATTAAAACGTTATAAATTATGCGGTTTTATTATTTATCATATTCTACTCTTTTTGAATAAATCTATGGCCCTACTGCGAGAAGATGATCGATTTATTTACTGTCTACTGTTTATTGTGTTTTTAAAGTTATCACGTATAAATAATATTCGAACAAATCAAATGTGATCTCTTAAGCTTATACCACAATATCCAATACTTTGGAAATATGTCAGAATTGGTATTTTTGTAAACGGTGATAATTGTGAAAATATATGGCAAAACTACGTTCTTACTTCTTATTGTAAATTCTAAATACATTAATAATTTACATATTCTATTAAATCTCAACAGTAGTAATATCTGAGTCAGAATTTCTAGAATTTTAAATTTAATTACAAAATATTACCATAATAATTTAAATATGTATTCGTATATTATTATTTTATGCATGTTTAAAAAATTGATAAATACTTGGTATATTATCAGCGTTGAGTATTTTCTAGATGAATAGTCAATTATCTTTTATCCTATCTAAATAATTAAAGAATTAATCATCTGTTGAATTATCTTTAGGGTTGCCAGATTTTAAAATCACCAAACTGGGACATCATATTTTCTTTTTTTTTTTTTATAGTACAGTTATATGGAAATAATAATATAATATATTTTAGCAAATCATATAGAGATAAAAAAACAAATAAACCTGAAAAGGCTAAAACCATGTCGATTAAATTTAGTTAACTTACTAAGATAATGATATAATGATATATTATTCTATGCTTTATTATTAAATAATACAATATTGAAGTTATTTTCTCTCGGCTTCCACTAACCGGGACAAAATTAATGACCGGCCGGGACATCGGGACATGCTGTTAAAACTGTCCCGGTCAAACCGGAACGAATGGCAAGCCTAATTATCTTAGATATATTAAAATTTTATCTTAATTAATTTATCTGGGTAAATTGATTTTTCAGATATTATACATTTAAGATATTTTTTTTATTAATACATTTATTTGTATATTTTGTATTGATAATTTATTTTAATTTATTTGAGTTGTATTGAAAGTATTGTTTTAAAATATAATGTATTTTAATCGTTTTAATCTTATGCAAGATTTTACTTTATTTCCGCATGTATAGAATAATTTCTATTTAAGAAATTCTTCTGTTTATTAAATGTATATTGAAATAAACTAAAAATGTTAAAATGTTTTAGTAAAAAGTTAATCTATAACTGCGCACTTTTATCAAAAAGTTAGTGCATAATGATACCAAAAATAACAAGTATATGGATTTTAGTTTTTATATTTTTGGTTTTGTACATTTATATCATAAATACTAGAGAGTTTACTCTAGTGTTCATGATTTATACTAATGAAATTAAAACTTAAATACTATTTTCTTATCCAATAAACGTAGTACAAAATTAAGGTATTATATGTAGTTAAAAAAATATAAATTAAAACGGTTTTTATATCTTTTTTTTTTTATTTTGATAACTATTGATATGTTTTTTTTATCTTCATCCAGGTAATATTTACTTTAATAATTATTTTTTACTTGTATCTTATAAGTTACATTTTTGCTAACATCCATCTTTTGTCTTTATCTAGATACATTTTTTAGTTATCTGTTCGCGCAGTACTGTATATTATACAATAACTAACCTCCGTTAAGAAAACGTTTTCCGAAAACGCTATGATTTATTACTGCTTTCGAAGTGTTTGTAGATGTTTACATTTTAAATACAAAAAAAAGAAGAAAAGATAACAGCAATAATTACTATCACGCCTTTTATTTAATACGCCACAAAAGACGTCTGCAACTACTCATAACTCGTAAGTGCTCGTCACAGCCGTCTTTGTATCTCGTCTTTTAATAATTTGTTGACAAGCGTTATTATTGCCGTGCTTAAATTTTGTCTAAAATTCAATGGCACACCCAAAATGTCGTACACGGTGAGTGTACACGTCGAATCGGTCAAGGTCAACCGAGAGTCTTGTCGTAGGTAATAAAAACAAAAAAACAACGATTTTTGTCGATGTCTCGAAAATAATATATAATACTACAACAAATAATAAATCTCTCCAAAACCGTCGATTAGATAATATTATTATATTATTATTATTATTATTAATAATATTAAAATTAGGATCCGGAACTTGATGACTTAAAAATATGTGAACAATGCACTAAAAAATATGCATAAAATTACATTAAAATGTTAAAAAATGACATTAAGTATATATATATATTAGATTTTATGCACTCGAAAAAAAGATATTAATATATTTTGAATAATAATCTAGTGAAATTTCTTTTTTTGTCCAAATTCTTAAACTACTACTGTAAAAATGACATTAAGCATTTATGTTTTGTATTTTATAAAATTGAAAAAAAAAAGATTGAGAATACTCTTGAGGATTCTACAAATTCCATTTTGTAGAATTTCTACTTTTCTTTTTTTGACTACTCTGTAACAGTATACATGTTGACTGTAACCCTAACAAAAATAAAATAAAAGATGAATGAAAAATTCAAAAAAATGCAATTAAATGTACAGAATGTGGAAAAATGAAAAAAATGCGCCAAAAATATTAAAAAATGACCGTAAATCGAAAAATTTCTCAAAAGATGCAAAAAATGCAAAATAAAAATTGTGCCATTAGATTCTGTATTTCATGAATCAAATTTCTGTAGAGACGAGCAACGCACTATAGCAAAAGAAAAAAAGATGCAAATGCATCAAGTTCCGGGTCCTAATTATAATATATTATTATTGTATTTAACCAACGCCGTAACGCTATGCAATATTATTCACCTTAAATCATGTTTTATCTGCATCTCTTTGCAGACTTTAGAGATAATATTATTATAATATACGTACATTGAAACAGTGGAACACGAACGAACAGAGAAAATGTATTACGATAATTAATTACGTCAAAATAATACATAAATTTCGGCGATCAACCGGTGTTCCTTGCAAATTTAATAAACATTATATTTCGCGTTTCAGACATTACCATATTTTAATTAAGTTAATACTTCGATTTTTTTTTTTTTTTTTGTAAAGGTTTAATATACACTACTTTGTTTTGTCAAAATAATTTTAATATTTCAGCAAATAATAAATTACCTTTACTGTACTGTACCCATCATCTATCCAATGTTGGTTAGAAGTTAATTTAAAACGATAACTACTGTCTTGGAGATGACAGTGATGATGTCAGAATTTCTTACCCAGGGTGGAGCCCATCACGTAATAGTATTCATGATAATGTCACTATGAAAATATTACGTTATATTATAAATATCTTATTGGGTGTAATTTATATTTTGTATTTGTCGTGTTGTTCCCAGTAGTGTACTCCAAGTAAATATAAAATACAGCTAAAACACTTAATATTTGTCTTATGGGCACCATTGACCGTAATGGAACAATATAATGGACAGTCCACTCTATATATTTTTCTCTCTTTTTCACTCCCTCCTATATTTTAATCAAACGAGCTAAATAATTCAGACTAACAAACCGTGTATTTATCGAAACATTGACATCGATTTTCTTAACACAATACCATAAACAATATAAAATTTTACAAAGTGACCAAGGTCCAAAAGCCGCATCGGTGTGAAACACCATATTATTTTTTGTCATCGTTGACCCCTCTTCCTTTTTCTAATCAAATTTATTCTAAGAATCATCCCTGTTCTATAGTTATTAACTTGGAAGAAAAGTAATCGAGTAATATCCAAATTAGTAGTCTAATTTTGTTTAATTTTTTTTTTTCACTCGGTATTATACTGTTTTTGATAATGGGTGAACGTTTTAAGTTTCCAGTTCTATAGTAGTATTGGAGTGATGATTTTGTAATTAAAATCAATTTAATAAAACGCTGTACTTAACCGTTTTTACAAAAATTTGTGATGGCTTTTCTTTGTTTTTTTTTTTTTTGGAAAAATATTGAGAATTTAAAAAAATTATCTGTTTAAAATTCTGTTCTTTCTGAGTTATCAACTGGAAACATATTATGCTATTCAAAAAGCATACTGATCTGAGCACTTTTTTGAGAAGAAAAAAGTTTTCAGAAAAAAATAAAAATAAAATAAACCCAATCGTAAAACCACTAGCACCTTTTCTACACATAGAATATATTATATTACAGATACTGATGTTGTTGCATATTCTAAATAACCACAGTTCTAGTGACAGATATGAGAGGAAGACCGAGCTTTCGATCCCCCCTTGAGTACTTATAGTTTTAGATTCTGAACGAAGTGTTATAGTGTTTTTACAATGATGTTTATTTTTTTTCTTATTTTTAAATTTTTTTTTTCTGTAAACATTTTTTCATATAAATATACGTCTTGTCCAAAAGTTTCAATCAACAACTTTTTGAAACCGGATTTACCTTTAGTTAGTACTTTAAAGAGGTCATTTTTTTAATTTCTCAATGCTTCAATTGTTTTTCCGGAAAAAACTACCCAAAATTTGACAAAAAACACTCGAAAACCATAATTTTTTGATCCGAAATTTATGAAAATTTAAACATAGATAGATAATAATATGAGAAACATTTTGGCACAAGAAAATTTTGAAAATATGAAAACAAAATGTTGGACATTTTTCTAATACTTTTTTTTTTCATTTAATTTTTTTTCTTTATTTATTACCTAGATAAAAAAATGTAAAGCAAAGTAAAGTATAGACAAGAAAGCAAGACATACTTTGCAACACGGATATTCTTTGTTCTTCGAGTTAGATACCCTAGGTGGGTGTGTTAAAAAAAGACGTCCATTATTATTTTTTATATTATTAACTTCCACGGTTCAAAATTATCTTACTTACTGAATTTTTAAATTCTCCCCATTCACTTTGAACAATACCTGGATCAGCTACTGCGGCAGGTTGTCGACCCCTGTATGTAGGCGGTATACTGGGCTATTATTGACTATAATATACATTACATGATGACATAAGCTATTGTGATGAATGAAAATGATAAACACGCGATTTATAGATAAAAAATAGTAAAGGAGGGAAACCGTAAAGTGATAATTTAATATTAATCATGTTTCCATTTTGTTTTTAACTAACCTATTGAGAATTAGGAAATAGTCGTATTTTTTTTTTACTAGTACAAAGTTTTATGAACTTAGATAATATTGTTTGTCGGTAAACTTACTAGAAAGTTAATAAGAATTGAGCGGGTACCAATTTTGTTAACGAAATTAGTTTTCAAGAAGTAGATTATTTCTTTTAAAGTAGCTGAAAAGAAAATAACTACAATCAATCGCTAAATCGTAGCATTTTTAAGCATTAAACAGCAATGCAATACATAATATTGGTAGGTATGAATAATAAAATGAAAACTAATAAATTAGATTTTAAAAATTAATGCAGGTAGGTACTTACCAATACCTCTATCATCATTATGATAGAAGTAATGCATTTTTAATTAATCTGGGTTAGCTTTTTACAAAGTATATAATATTGTCTCGGTATATTCCTGTAACTCTAAAAATATTAAATTTTTAATGACTTGAACCTTGACAATTAGGGGTTGATACGTCTTTTAATCGTGTTTAAAGTTAATAAAAAGAAGTACCCACGAGAGAGAACGTTATAATTATATATTTCGTTCGTCATTAATTATTTAGCAAGTAATTTGTGATTGTAAATTTAAACGAACTTTTATTTTATGAAATAATTACATGAAATCGTCATGGATCAGCGTGAATCGTTACTCATCATTAAAACAGAATGATTTTTTCGGAAATTCGTGTGTCAATGTCAAACTCCACTTCGCACTTTGTAATCAAATAATATAAATCGACGTTTTAGTATACGATCAAGTCAGAAAAAGCGTAGATTTTGAGGGGAATAAATACTAAGTACAATTAGCAAGGTATTTGTGATGAATATTTACTAGACGTCTACTATTTATTACCCTTCCGACGCTTTACTAACTAAAAAAGTACCCTTTTTTATTTACATCATTGAAATTTTCGTAATAATACCTTTTTTTCACTCTTTCTTAACAAAGTATATTCTAATGTCTATCAATAAAATGTGTAAGCTCTTTACGCTCTTAAGTTTTGGAGAGGCTCTGCTTTGTAAAGTCTTTTACTACACCACTACTACTACTTTTTTCAATACACTAACCAAGAATATACCACTCGGAAAGCGAAGTATAAAATCCATGGTGCGGAGTATGTCCAGCCTTTTTGTATTTGAATTTAAAATTTAAATAAATAAAATTGATCATGTTCACAGCGGTCAAATCGTCAGAAATTACAAAATAAATTTCATCGATCATTAGGATTTAAGGTCTTGCGCATGTTTTATTACCAAGTTGAGCTCCGCTCTGAATCGTTTTCAGAATGCAAATGATTTATCATGGTTTTCAAATTATAATTAAGTACCTACATCGCACTACATATGAATTAACGGTAAAAATGCGATCTATCCAAAGTTCTATACACGAATAACACAAAACACCTTCATTCTTACTGTCAGTGGAGTGTAACGACCTAAGTTGAATATCCATTTCCCATATTATATCTTATCATTCTTATCGTGTTTTTTTATTATTATTATTTCTGGACATGAATAGATAATGCGACGAACAAAAAGGATACCTAGATAGGGTGATTTTTTTTTAAGTGTGCTTACTCTTAAAAGTGTCCCATTTTTGGTCGTAAAAATGCAAAAATTTAGGATTTTTTTTCGAAATGTTCAAGTTACCATCAAGACTATGTTTTCTATGACTCATTTTTTTCATGTCACTTTAAGGGTGTCCTGTGGTGATACAATATATATATATATGTTTTTTCAATGGCAACCCCATATATTTTAACTGTGGAATTGTATTCAGGTTATTTTTCTGTGAATTTTAATATATTTTAATTTTTAATCAAAATTCGAACGAGTGGTTTTTGAATTATTAAAATTTAAGTATTAAGGAAAATAGTTCCTTGGATGCATATTTAGTTACCTTAGTAGTAGCAAGTGATGTACGCTCAAAGCACTAAATCTTTAATACTTAAATTTGAATAATTCAAAGACAACTCGTACGAATTTTGATTTCAATACATTAAAATTCACAAAGAAAAAAAATGTTCTGAATAAAATTCCGCAGGTGAAATAGGAGGTTGCCATTTGAAAAAAAAGTTTGTATTTTCACAGGACATCCTTAAGGTGATATAAAAGAAATGAGTTATGAAAAACATAGTTTTTTAGTAACATTCCGAAAAAAATCCAAATTTTCGCAATAAAGGGGCACCCTTTTTTTGAGGGCGAGCACGTTTAAAAAATGACTCTGTTTAAGTACCTGGTAATTGATTGTGGATGAAAGTATGTATACATAAAAAAAAAAAAAAAACATAATTATACTAAATGTTACTAAATGTTTAACAAACAACCATTATTTATTATAATCATGGCTTGATACTTAAAAATTCATTAAAACGCACTAAACTTAAATGGGGTAATGCTAAAAAAATATGTACTGAACACTAAAAAAAAATTTCTATACAGTATAGAGTCAAAATTTAATCAAAATAAATTTATAATTATTTGACAAATACATTTCAATAATTGTATAATGCCGAATTTATAAGCATAACTGCGCTATTTAAAGATTTTCGAAAATTTTCCGAGTAAATTTAGGTAGGATTATATGGATTAACTCTACACGACCATAAATGGGTTAAATTAAATTTATGGTATACGCGATTACACTGTAATAATATAAACTTAAATTGAAAATAGTTTTTATTTATTTTAAAATAAAACCAAATTACTTACTCGTCTCTTGTTATATGTTAAAATATGCACTGAAAAATCGTTATACTCGATAAAAACGAGGAAATATGCTCCTCGAATGGGAAAAATCATAGAATATGTAAAGTAACGCGTTAAAAAAAAAAAAAAACGATTTTATTTTGCGTGTAATTTAATGAAGGGGATTTATGGCTTACTTAATGGCGCGGAACGCATAATATACGAAAAATTTAGCAAATATTCATGTAAATGTATGCCTTTAAAACGGAACAAATGTGCTCTGAAAACATGTACTGATGAATATGTTTTTTTTCAAACACCAATGACAAAATTTAATCAACTGCAAACAGACATTGACGAAAAATTGTATTTCAGTATTCTAAAACTAGAAAAAGACATGCTTCGCTCGCACCATAGGTATTATTCACACCTCGGATGATACTCGGTGGATGTGTTAAATTTTAAAGAATCGATAAATGATTTCTTCGATTAAATGATTCTAAGTAGAGCTTTTATTACAGTGATTACCAAGGCTGAAATTAAATATGATTAAAAAATAATCACTCATTGAGTTACGGTTACTATATTCAACAAATTAATTGATTGCTATCAAAATTTTTTATTATAACAACCTCAAATAAACACAAATAAAGTGGGATAAGTTAAAAGAAAGTGTTCAAAAATACTACAGTGACGATAATTTTCAACTGTTTAAAGAATTGTAGATAATATTATTATTTAATACACGATTAAAAAAAATTATCTAATTAATAATAATCTATAATTAAGAGTTTTTTATTTTTAATGCATTTTTCTGTTATTTTAAATATACGAATAAATAATGGATTATTAAAAAAAAACATTTTTTTTATGAAATCGACCGATTGTTAATAGAATCAAAATTACCTGCATTAACGTGTGATCACATGAAGCGGAATTCACTGTAAGTATTACCAAAGCAGATAACCAAACTGTGTGTAATCGATAAATTTCACTTTTCTAAAGTTCTCGCTCAAGTACACGAGTACTTATATTGTGTTTTTTTTTTTTTGAAAAATAGAAGATTATACAAAACTAAAAAATATTTTTATAACTATAATGATACGAGAGCGATTGAAACGGGGTTATGGGGGCGATACTTCCTCGAGTAGTCAAGTTTAAGTATCGTCTGAATGAACATAAAAAAAAAAAAAAAAATAATAATAAAACTAAAAAATGTGTAGTACGAATTTTTAGCATTAATAGAGGATGTTCTAAATATTTTATTTAAACGAATACGGTACATTATAACTTTAAGTCAAAAATATTTTTTATTTTGTCGAATATTATATTTTAAATCCGTAAAATCATAATTTTCCTTTATGATAAAATGTATACTACAAACCGTCAAATATATCTACGTACTTATAACGAGGATATATGTTCTTTTAATGGAAAATTCATAGAATGCTCGAAAAACTTTTGTTATGACATCACTCGTAATATAACGAAATGGATTTACTTGATTAAACCGAGTAAACGTGTAATTCGTGCCCTAGTAAATTATTACAACTAAATAATAGGGATGAAAAGTTATAGAAATAACACATTTTTTTCCGTCTTCTTTTTATAGCTAAACAAGCAAAAATTTGTTCCATAAACTAGTTTTATAGTTGTGGTCTTTTTTTGCATATTATTTTGGTAATTTGTTAGAGAATTGCATATTAAGTAATGATCTTCTTGTGCATATAAATGCATTTTTACTAAAGTTTATCCCATAAAACAAAATACGTTGAACACAAAAATACAAATTTACACGTATGAGAAAAAAATGAATAAATATGAGTGTTTCAATTTTTACAAAACTTAATATTTTTCTTTGATTATTATATACATATTTTGAAAAATTTTATCTCCCATAACTTCGTATCCCTAAATTTATTACAGTTGGGAATCGATTACAATATCTATGTAAGACATACATTTAGTTGAAACGACAGACTCGAGATTGAAGGTTCCGGAATAATTCTTATATTTGGTTTATACGTGCAAAATTTAACTGTTTACCGTTCGTATATTGATTTACTAATTATTGTAGGACGTTTTTTGTCGGTGACTATGGAAAATATATTATCATGAATACAATACAAACAAATAAAATATCATTAATGACCGAGCGATTCCCGCTGTTATGGATTAACCCTGACATTGCATCAACATAAATTATGATTTTATCAATGTTCCCCAGGATAGTGTGAAATAATCGTTTTATTGTCACTGACAATCCGCGCTTACTCTTAATTAATGTTTTTGTAAGAAATCTATAATCATCATTTTATAAATAATTAATTAATTAATTAAATTACTTCCGTATTACTGTCGATTCCGAGGAAAATTAATATAAAATTGTAGAAAAAATCAAATGTGGGGCTCGAAAGCGTTTTTTATGACTCGCCGAAAAATGGAAACAGTTAACATGGTTAATAATAATATTAATTCACGTACCCCGTGAAACGCAAAACAAATCGCGGTAAACTAAACGAACATTTTGGCAAAACACTAAATGAAACAGGTAATTAAAAAAAAAAAAAAAAACATGAAATGGAAGTAATAAAAACCGAAAAATATAATTATGTATTAGAACTTTGAAATATATTCTTAATTTTTATGAAAATTATAAAGCTTGGGTTTTACAATGATGCCGTGTTCATTATTATTTTTTCTGTATAATCACTTTTTTGAATAGGAATACTAATCCAAAGACTAAAAGTTTTAACCGGCAACTTTTTGATTCAGAATTCGCCTCTAGATGGTAATTTCGAGAAGCCATTTTTAAAAAAATTCTCAAAATCGTTTCCGAAGTTTCGGGTAAACTGCTCAAAATTTGACATAAATGAATTCAAAGTTTTTTTTTTATAATAATTATAAACTTAATCATTTTTAAGTAAAATTTTTTTGAACACACTGAAGCACCGCTCAGGATCGTTTTATGGAAAAAACGATTTATCATTTCTTTACAATTAAATTTACCCTTTCAACCTAACCCACCCGAGTAGCGAAGAATACCCATGATGCAAAGTACATTTCCTGTATCTTTTTTTGGACACACTTTTTCGTACAGAAATACTTGTCAGAAGTTTCATATTATAGTAAATTTATAGATCAGAAATCGGATCCCGCTGGTAGTTTGAAGAGATCAAGTTTGAAAATTTAAAATTTTTTTCCAAACTTCAAAAAGTATAAACGGAAAAATTTGCCGTAAACGAGGTTTTCATAAAACAGCGATTATGAAAAAAATTGTGCACTTTTGGGAAAAATATTGAATTTTGGGATTGCCTTGTGTTTTTTATAAGATTTTATCGAATACATTTTTGAATTATTGATATTATTAGTTGAAAATATAACATAAGCTCTCACGTATAATATAATGAGGGAGTCTCATAATATTAGACATATTATTATGTCTGATGAACCTGAAACTCCCCCTGTGGTCCGTAGTCAGATCAAATTTTCAGGCGGGGCAAACCAATTTTAGGGGGAGCATTATATATAAAAACAATATTTTTGCAATTTTTAATTTATTTACACTGATATCTCATTAAATGAACGCAACTGTAATTTTCCATTAAATATCCATGTGTAATAGAATATTTTGGAAATTTACAAAGGAATTTGCAATAATACATTTATTTTAAAAATACGAAACGAATAATAATTATTAAGTATTAAAAATAAAACTTAAATTAGAGTTTATTTATATAATTAAATGATGAACATAGGGTGGTGGTCTCAAAAAGACCGAGAACCGCTGAAAAGGCATACCTATCTAAAAGCCTTTCTAATATTTTTAATATTCTTAGAGGGGGCAGAGATTGGGTTTAGGGAGGGAAACGCCCCCTCTGGTCCCCCCGTAGCTACGGGCCCGAACTCCTCGTAAATCGTAAGTAAATTTTTTTTTCATAAACGTTTGAATTTAGAATTAGTATTAGGCACAGGTAATTAATTTTCACGTAGATTAATGATTTTTTATTTTTTTCAAACAAAACCATATAAAACATATCTATCCATTGGCCACTTTTCATCAAACAATAATTTTGATTTCGCGTATTGTCGTCATCCCTTGATATTTTTATTGCATTTACCATAATATGTTGTTACTGTTGTCCCCCTCCCCCTCCTAAAAAAAAAAAAAAAAAAAAAATCATAAAAATCTTCATGAATAATTATTATAAAAACTTTTGTTGGCACGCCAAAAAAGGGAGCAAATTATTCTTCTTCCCGTGCGCACAATAATATCGTATAAATATTAGTTCCCCGTTTATTATTATTGCGTATGAAATAAACGTGCTCCGTCAAGAAGTGTGCGCTGCTGGAGGGGGAAAGACGGTGGGGCGACGACGACGTTGCGACGGTGACGGCTCATCGCGGGTGCAGATCGTCGTCGGGGCGGCGATGGTAGCGGGATGCTGCGCTGGGGGGGGAGGGGGTTGAGCAGCGACGACGGGGAGGGGGTGGGGCGGCTGCGGAGTGTGCGCACGCGCGCCGGGGATAACAGTAGTAGTGTACATACACATACACCGTTAAGGGTGGCGCGGCGGGGTAGCAGTAGTCGGCGGAACTTTGAAATTCGGTGTCCGGGGCGGCGGCGGCGGCGGCACAGACGCTGGCAACGCAACGCTCCCGCCACACGCGCGCGCCGGAGAGAGCTGGTGGAGCTTTTCGCTCGAGTGTGTTTCGCCGTCGATTTGGCCGCACTGCGCGCACGTTGCCCACTATAATACACATATATATTATAATATTATAGTCACGCCCCGGTCTGCACTGACCCTTGGCGGCGCACCGGCGGCGCTTGTGAGCGACCGTACGCGATACCGCCGACTGCTCGTCGCGCGCGCGGCGTCTGTGTGTGTTTTGTCGTCGTCTTATAGTGTAATAATAATATAGTATAGTCGGTGGTCCCCGCGGTTTCGCACGGACGTGGTGCGCGCGCGTCTTATACAGTCGCAGTGCTCGATTATTCGCCGTCCCGCGCGTATTGTACTGCACTGTGCGCGCGTCTCGTCCGCCGTCGTCTCGCGCCTTTTCCCCTTTTACACTAAATTATTATTTTTTTTTGTTTTCCGCGATTTCGGGATAGTAAACATTTTTTTTTTTGAAATTTTATCAACACCCACCACTGTGCTGCTGCACCACCATTACCCGCAATCGGTGCACCATCCGGCTGCACTTTTCCGATTGGTCGCGCGCAACGTCATTTTTAATATTATTTTTCACTCGTTTTCGTTGTCTCCGGTCCCGAACATTTTTTTCTTTTTAAAATCGTTCGCGGAAAAAAAACGCCATGCCGACGACAGTGATGCGGCGCGGCTTTTGCGGCCCGTGGTCCGCGACGGGATGTTGACGCGACCGCGACGGGACTTTTGCACGCACCACTCCTCCTCCTCCTCCTCCTCCTGATGTTGCTGCAGCAGGGACAATTAGGCGCTCACGGCCAGAAGAACACGTCGCATCTCCTGCAGTCCATCCAGAACAGGCTGATACCGGGATGGAGCGTTCACTTGGCCAACGACAATAGGCTGTTCTACTGCAAGTGAGTGGTGCAGCTACTTACTTAACGGTTTTGTTCGGATTTTCAATTTTTTTATTTTCTCTATTTTAACGGGCCAGGTAGAATTTGAGTCATTTTTTTTTTTTTTTTGTAAAAGGTAATGGCCGAACTTGCACTCGGTTCGAAATGTTCAAACAAAAATGTTTGAGTTCGAACAGAAAATAGGTAATTTTTGGTTTTTTTCAATTCCAGTTTTGTAAAATAATTGATACAGAATGAAAATAAATCGGTACTATTGTTAGTAGATTAGTGTCGCTTTTCTATCGCTATGTGAAAAAAAAAAACGCTTTTAAAATATGTATTAAAAAAAAAAAATCGTTTTTTTACCCTAAGACTATAAGTGGGAAGAGAATCGAGTGAAATCAGTGAACTTTTATCATATTTTTTGATCTAAGTGCAGTTTGATCGTTATTGTTTTTGACACTCGAGTGCATTTCGATCATTTTGATTTGGGCGAGAAGTGCAATTTTCGACTATATTTCTTTTTTAACGCTTTATTCGTGGACAATGGTCGTCTCACAGAAAGTTTCGATTGGCTAGAATGCGTTTCTTGCCGAAATTTCAATATTAGGTATCTTCGGGTCGGGTTTGTTTGAATTGACAATGTGCACCACCCAGCACCGGCGGCGCTAAGCAATATTTTTGACGGATCGTGGTTATTAAAATTATTAACAACTTAGATAGGTTTTCTCCGAGATTTTCTCAATCATACTGACTTGTGAAAACGATTTTTGCTTTACTCAAATTAATTCATTGTCTTGTATTCGAAATCCGTTACAAATAAAGTCAGATATAAGTATCTGTATGCTATTATTTTATTGTTATTGTTTTTCTTTTTTATTGTTTTATTGTTTACTTCTATGTATGATATACCAGATATGCAAATTAAATAAAACTTTTCTCGGATAAATTAGCAAGTACAGTGTAAGTAGTTAGAGGTGGTTACGACCCCCTATATACCCTTTGCCTCCTACCTTGTGTGCACTTTTTACTTTTTCGTAAACAAAGTGACGAATAAAATTCACAAAATATATGAAAAAATATGCACTCGGTATGAGTTTATAATATAATATGTAGAGGCACTTTATGTTAAATATAACTCGTAATATCACATTGATTGTAACTGAAGCAGAGATAAATATTAGATGTGCACATATTTTCCAGTAGGTATCTCACTTTGCAGTCTTCGCAATAAAATGTATAGATATACACATTCGTATTACTATTAGAAGTGATATCTGACAATAGTTTCTATGGGTCGACAATTTTATCGCGAAAAAAATTTCCACTATAACTTATTAGCTTTATGCAGTCTATTTTCGGCTTATTTAAGGTAGATAATTTGGTATTGATGTACTTGTCCGCGCTTTTTTGACAAATTCAAAAATCTCGAACTTCCAAAACTCGGTCGAATCCTCCCCGTAAATGTCGTCACGTATCTCGTACGCGCGTCATACGCGTCTGCTGACGAATACGTAAGGCCGGGAGGATTTGCATATTTAATGGTCAGTTTTGTTTCACGCTTCGTCGCGGACAGATTTTGTCGGAGACTGAACTGTTGTTGTTGGAAAAAAAAATATATAAATAAATAAATAAATAAATACACGTGATGAACGCGTGCACCGAGTACCGTATACTCTGTCAACGATTTGACTATTTGACTAACGAAAAACAAATATAAATATATTTTAATTTATAACAATTTACCCCCCTCCCCCCCGATTCTATGTATTCTCCTATATTATAATATTAAAACACTTTAAATTTATTATACGCTTATAAAACTCCTGTATTTTTACAAGAAACACGTGTAACTTCGTGACGTTTTGTTTTAATGGCATATTATTATATTTTTAAATTAAGACAATAATAATTACCGAACATTAATTTGATCGGGTGAGAATTTTAATTACTAATTTCATTATTTTTCATGATTTATTAAAATGTAGTTTTTGGGTGACACGATGAATATAAAATAGATGTTTACCAGACTTGATATAAAAAAAAAAAAAAAATAATGTCAATTTCATTATTTAATTATCTACTTAATTTTCTATTTAATTATTAATTATTTAATTGTAATGATTCGAAAAGAAAGTTTTTGTACGAACGAACTATTCATTTATTTATTAAATCTTAATTAATATAAGTTTATGACACGTTATGAAATTAATTATAATGCAGACGTCGGACGTAATGTACCGAACATATAAAATGGTCTTTTATGTAATATAAAATACTGTCTATACACTAATAATTCTCAAATTTAAGTAGATAATAAGAAATCAATATCTATATAATATTTTGAAAATTGTTTCTATTACTCGCCGCTCATAATGATTAAATTATTCAGTTTATGTAATAACACTGATTCTTATATTGCGATTTAAAATCACTCGTCGTTACACACTAACCCTGCAATGTCACCGCCTTAAATATCGCTGTTCAACAAATGGAAATAATTAATTAAAAATAGTAGGCAAGCGAGTTAAAATTGAAAACATTAATTTTTGAAAATCTGAATGTAACGTCAGTCGAATGAATTATTCAACTTGTTGCATTTTCGTTATTTTTACAATAATGTAGGTCACAAAAACGTTTTTGTATAGAAAAGGAGTTAATAATTATATTTGAATAAAATATTGAATATTAATGACATTGAAATTAGCATTCGGGCGTAGCACACGAGTATTTTGTTATTTTATCACAAAGTTATTGCATATTATTATAATTCAAACGAGAATTCGTAAAAAAAAATATTTAATTATTTAACGTCCGTAGAACATTTTTATTTTTTAAAATATTTTTTTTTTTTTTTTTTTTTTGAGGCTCAAACGTTGTTTTGTCCGGTTACACACAAACTAATTATTTGTATTGTGTCAGTATTCGGTTTTCGGTTAACTGTTTTTTTGTTTACTCAGGTTACGTATACGATATATATTAACATGTATACGAATAAACTTTCAGCATTTTCGTCACGTATCAAAGCAATATTATTTGAGTTCTATCAATTTTATAGGTATTATACAGAAGCTTATTTGTTAACAACTGTTCCCACACGAGTGGTTTGGCCGGCGCACATTATTCAACATGAATTACACATTAAGATAATATTATGATATTATAAACTTTGCGACCGCAATATTACCGAATATTGTTGTTTAAACCAAAGCGCACGCCCGCCGCCGCCGCCCGGCGGATCATCGAAAATGTATACCGCCCGAGTCCGCTTGTGCGTTAATTTTCAGCGTTTATGTTATGGTTATGACATCGATTCAATATTCACACGGAGTCATGAGTCAAGTAGACGGTGTGTGGTGATGGCGTTGTTTTGCTTGATCGTTGTTATATATATTATAATATAATATATAATATGCGATAAAATTTTATAGTTCGTGTGCTTCGATCAGCAGCTGTGCTCGGATAAATGTGTTTTGGAAACGTCCGTTTAAGTTTAGAGATATAAAAAGCGGACATACTTCGCACGATGGGTGTACTTCGCACGACAGGTGGTATTCTCTTGACGGGCGTATTATATTTTAAAGAAACGATAAATCATTTCTTCAGTAAAACGATTCTGAACAAAGG
>JAIPRM010001438.1:0-19369 GCA_025469315.1 Stegophylla sp. TES_Ste_2020
TGTTCAGAATCGTTTTACTGAAGAAATGATTTATCGTTTCTTTAAAATTTAATACGCCCGTCAAGAGAATACCACCCGTCGTGCGAAGTACACCCATCGTGCGAAGTATGTCCGGCTTTTTATTTTTTAAGGACATCTTAAACGATGCTTCCCTAGCTTCGCTAGTGTTTTGATTAACATATAAATTTGATTAACTTTTTTTACATTTTTCTCTGATATTTTAAGGTCATTCATTGTATTTCTGTTTTAATTACGTCCCACTGTAAAAAGAAAACTTCGACGGTATAGTATATAATATTCAATACTAAAATTATTATTTTGAAGTTTCATAAAAACCGACGAGTAATTAAACAATTTTAAAGATATTTTTCGTGTTTCCACGTCATTATTATTTATTTATTTTTTTTTTTCAATGGTTTTATCATGTGTTTTAGAGTGGTTTTATAAACGTATTTTCTACGTAGTAACGAATAAAGACTACGTGCACAGGCAGCTTTGGAAAAACACGGCACTTGTGTCTCCGTCGACGAATAATTTTTTTTTTTTTTTACTGCTCAAAAATTCAAATATAAATACACCACTCCACACCATTCACACGCACTCAGTAGTACCTACTGGTTTTTATTATATAAGCGTGAATGATTAAAATGAAAACCTGAGAACATGGATCAAAAAAAGTTAAAAGGAGATAGCCGCCGCCGGAGTGAACGCGCGAAAACGGTTAAAAGCAGCACTATTGCACGGCAGCAGCACGACGGAGGCGAAAGAAGAAGCCAAATCGAGATAAATGGTCCCCGAGAGACGAATCGCACAACGCGTATATAGTAGGTATAGTAGAGACACTGCGCGTACCCCGGGTATGATGGGAAATTAAATAAAAAATAAGTCCCCGGTGTGGTGTTTTCTTATCGCACGCGCGCACCGAAAGTTGTTTGTGCATAATGTGCGGCGGCGGCGGGCCCATATTCATATACATATTTCTGTGTACTCGAATCGAGTCCGCGAGACGATGTGTGGTGTTTCCCTTCTATTCATACAACGACAATATACGTATACACGCCTTGACGACATCGCGATTTATAAAAAGCCATAAAAAAAAATATCGCATAACGTTTTACGCGTATACGTACGTACAAAGTTAACGAAAAGTATTCGAACAGAAACGCGCTGATATTATTTATATGTTAACCTCGTAAAAAACGTAAGAAATCCGAACGAGAACACAGAGAATGTCGAGCACTTCGGCGGCACACATCTATGTAGTAGAGATAAAATCTCGTGTGCACTAAAGTTATAAAACATTTATACGTATAACCTTGCCCCGCTACACTCCCCCCCCCCGACATCCCAAAACGTTTATGATAAAAATTTAAAATACAAAGATATATATATTTATATTTTTTTTTAATGTATCACGTTTTCATTCAACCTAAAATAAATAATAATAGTAAATTCCCTTTAAATATATATATACGTATATATATATGTAGTTAAACACACATTTACTCTTTTTATAAAAACTCGATTTAATCACAAAATACAACAATTAACAAAAAGTACATACCAGATAAAAATAGCCGAAATATTATTTTTTATTACCTAAGGGTGCTAATTTCAAATCTTTAATGCTGTAGAACAACCTTAAGTCACTTCCATCACCCCTCGATGTAAAAGATATATTGTGTTGATGATATACACTAGATCACTGCATCGGCCGATATTTATAATACAAACCTGACCCATTGGAGCCTCCTTTCAATGTTCTAATTTATGAAAATCTAGCCCTTTCGAAAATAGAATATTGAACAAAAACCCACCTTGCCCTGTATATTTTAATAATACTATTATATTATATACAGTCCAACCTAACGAAAATCTCATCCAAGCCCAGAAAAAGCCCATTCGATTCCGAAGATAGCCCATCTGAGATCAGCAAAAGCCCGTTCAAGTCTAATAAGACCCAATGAATATCTCAATAATGAGTTTCCGATTTTTGAATTTCCGGGAAAATTACCGAAATTGATTTTGTTTTTGAAAAATGGATTCCATCAATTTTAGTTTTTTCTCAATCGGTTGGTCGTAATATTTCTTCATAATGTTCCGAGGAAACAAACTATTGCGAAAATTTAAAAAATGACCTGTCTAAAAAGTACTGTCGGCGCAGACTAGATGAAATACAGTAATATACCCGGGAGTTTTAGAGGAGCACTATCTATATAACTACTGCGCGAACAAACGATAACGTTCAACGGACGAATCGTAGTAAAACAAAACTAATAAATTCTTGGCCATTATATAGGAACGAGAATTAAATTCTGTCCGTTGGCACGGCAAGTTGATTTCTATTTTATACGTTGCGCGTATTGACATAACGTTTTAACACGTACTGAATCGTAAAAACTGTATCACCTTAACTCACGATGGAACTCGACGATTACAAAATAACTCTAAAGAACTCTTGAAAAAATAAATAAATATAAATAAAGATATTAAACTTCAGCTATTTGTGTATTTATTTATAATGCATTTAATCGTCGCAAGAACTAACATGTGTGATTTGCATTTTGATATCCGAAAAATGTGTTACGAAACAAATGCTTCTTTTTTTTTGAAAATTCAACTCAATCTGCAAACTATCTATCAAAAAGCCAATTATGTTATACTTACTAAAAAACTTGGTTTTAGATTCTGAACGCGGAGCGAAGAAGCTTATAAATTTACAATGATGTTCAGTTTTCATTTTTTTTCCCCCGTTCTGTAAACATTTTTACGTATAGAAATATTGGTCCGAGAGTCTCGATCAACCACTTTTTGATTCAAACATCGGCTCTAGATGATACTTTATACTTAGCATTTCTCAGAATTCGTATTATTTAAAAGGATTTACACTTGTCACCATTGTTGGACACCCCTACCTAAGACCCTGTCTTCTACCCCTTGACTCCTATCCACTCTACCACGCACATTACCTATTCTATAAGGCTGTAACCATGGCAACTATGGTAACCATAGAAACCAAGGTTATCATGGAAATCGTGGTAACCATGATAATCATAGTAATCATGGTAAGTAGTAATTATTGTTAAATGGTTATTGTATAATCATTAAACCTCTGCTGAGAATCGTTTTATTAAAGAAATTATTTATCGTTTCTTTAAAATTTAATACATCCACCAAGGATATCCCACCCAAAAAACGAAGTATATCCATGTTGCAGAGTCTGTCCGGCTTTTTTTTTTTATTTTTAAACTGCTTTTTAGCACAACCACTCAGGCACGTTTGATATTGTTTTTAATATATATATATATTTTTTTTTTTTAACGAGATCAATAAACAATAATTATTTACATAGTTATTTATTTATTTATTTTTTTTTGTTGCTTTCATGCAGATACACCATCCGAAGCCTACATACGTATATATTATATATTATATAGTAGGTACTCTGAACAAAGTAGGTCACTGAATAAATATTTCTAATAAACGATTTTCTGTAATATATTATTTATTATAAATATATTAGGAAGATAAATCAATAATATTTCGTATCGCCTTGAATACAACAGAATAATGTTCGGCAGCAAAAGATTTTATTTATATATCTACATTCGAATAATATAATTTATTCGAGGATTTAATCTCAGTGTCGATCAAGGAGTAAATAGGTGTTATGTTAGGGATGAAAAACGCGTTTTCGATATCGATACTCGACTTGCCGTCGAAACTATCCAATCATCGGTCAGTCCATGGAAATTGAATAGTTTACACACGCCCACGCACATATACAATATAATAAAATAAATACGCCCGAGGGTACGTGAGAAAAAACCGATTTAACAAATCGTGCTGTTCACAGCAGTGGTAGTAGTAGCCAGGATCCGGCGGGAGTCTATTGTCCGCTGACGCCACTGAAACTACGCCGGGCGATAATAATATTCGCCTACACATCATAGCCCCAACAGTAATATACGTTTTCAATAGAAATTCATTGGTCGTGTAATGATTTTTTTCCATTTTTCGTTGACAAAACATATAATATACAGGGTGGAAAAAAATACGGCATTCACTATCAGTGTGACTACTAATTTTTCAAAATAATCAAAAAAAGAAAAAAAACTGCAAAATTGTATACAGATTTCTCACACGATTTGATAACAACATTGTTTTCTCCGTTTTGACATCATCACACAGGTGTTAAAAATGACAAAATATTGTCGAACTTCGGTTAAAGGATGGGAATACTTGATCATTTTTAGCATCAAAACGCAGTAGTATCGAAACGGGGAAAAAGATGTCGTAAATAAGAAAATAATTGTGCGCAAAAGACTGCGCGTTATTATTAATTTGAAAAACAAGTTTTTTCGTTTAAATTAGCCATACTCAACCTTTTTTTTTTTACTTGGGCCACATTCAAAAATTTGTTCCATAATGGGGGCCCCACAAGTTAAAACAAATGTTGAATTGAGGAATACTTAAATTTAGAAATACATTAATTATTATAATAAACAATAGCAATTATATTTTACAATTATATTATAATACAATGTTTTATAAAGTGGGATTTTTGTTTTTCAGACATTTTTTTTTTACTATTTTAGTGAAATCAGGTTTTTAGTTACTGTATGATCAATACGTCTCATCAAGGTGAGAATATTAGTAATCCGATTTCTATATACATTTTTTGCACATTTCACCTTTGAATACGAGTAAAATATTTGCAAATATAATATTATGTTTTCAGTTTGGTTATTGAAAATACCTCTTAAGATTAAATTTTGTTCTTCTTGTATTAGCGTACAGAACATAGCTATAGTAATCTCAAATATAGTCAAAATATTTTTCTTATAATATTTATGAAATTTCGTTCAAAAAGAACATAATTATTGAATTGAAATTTATCATCCAATTATTATGAATAAAAAATGCATAATTGGAGAAATGTTTTAGGGCCACACAAAAAGGCTTGGTGGGCCACATGTGGCCCGCAGGCCGCACGTTGAGTATGGCTGGTGTAAACAATCAAAATGAAAAAAGTGTCATTTTTTTTTTTTTTGTTCTATAATTACACACTGATAATAATTATCATCGTGTGGGCTGTGACATTTTTTTCCACCCTGTATAATAGCTGCCGAGAGAGCATTTATTATTCTTTTCACACTTCTATTTTTACACCACGGAAATAATAACAATGTCCACCACACAAGAGAAATTGTCGCTCATCACAGCGGTGACAAGTAATAATAATAATAATAATAATAATAATAATAATAATAATAACAATAATAATAATACGACGAGAGAACGGGGTCGTCTCACTGGGAAAGTTTTCGCGTCCCCG
Source organism: Stegophylla sp. TES_Ste_2020 (assembly GCA_025469315.1). Lineage (NCBI taxonomy): Eukaryota > Metazoa > Arthropoda > Insecta > Hemiptera > Aphididae > Stegophylla > Stegophylla sp. TES_Ste_2020. Next base: position 5,339 of record JAIPRM010001438.1, read on the forward strand.
TATCATCTAATGGTCGCGTTTTCGCGTAGGATACGTGTGGTGATGGCGCGGTGGTGGTGGACTGCAACCGCGGAAACGACCCTTGGGATATTTACTGTTATCGTTTAAGAGTCCAATGCACAGGACGCGCGCGTTACATCAACACTAATCAACGACCAGGCGGCGGCGGCGGCGACCAACGATGGCCGTCTATTATTGCGGCGCGGCACGACTATTTAGACTCGCTTTTGACCACTGCAGAATCGCGGCGGCCATTATAGGCGATGATGATAACGATTAACGATAGACTACTTGGGACACGGGGGGCGGGGGGGACTCGTCGTTACGATAGCCGCGATGCTAATCGAAATTTCTCCGCTGTTTATCGCATTTATTTTTTTTTTGTTTTACGCACCTTCATGTTATCACCAAGCTACCCACAGATATATTATATTATAATAAACTAGATAGGCCGACTCTCTCAAATAAAAGAAGCCTGGCGCCATGTACAGATTGGGCAATGTTTACATTTTGTTATCAATAACAATAATTGTGATGGGTGATAGGTAGGTGACTGATAACGGAAGATAGAATTTAAAAATTAATTATATACCTGCAATGATCACAAATTTTAATAATTTAATGGATAAAGCGGCATAGGTACGTGAAATCTGGACATACTTTGCTCCTCGGGTGGGATACCCTAAGTGGGTGTTTTGAAATTAAAAGAAATAATTAAATTATCTGTACAAAAATATAGATACTGTACGGAGCTTCAGGTAATTATACACAACAATTATTGTCATTTTATATTGAGAATGTTTAATAATTGCTACTTAATAACTGACACTAATTACTATTAAAGATACAACATCTTTTAGGACACTACTAAAAGTGTAGTATTATACAATTTGAGTTGAAGATATACGTTTGAAATGTTTGAAAATTGATTACCTATTATTACTTATTATCACATACACTGATAATATCTATTTGTAAACATTGCCCAACCTGCAAATGACGAGGATTCATATTTGGATGCATAGTCTATTACGAAGTCAGCCATCTAGTATATTAAATATATCTGTGGGTGTACCTACCATAGAGTAATATAGAGAGGCCCATCTACCTGAAAATTGATGCGCAGGTGGTGTATAAATTAACAGATTAACCAACCATTTACTGAAAATAAAATATCTTTTTAGTATTTTACGAGTATTAAATTATGATAGAATTCATTTTTCTATTACACAGTGTATTTAGTATTACACAGTGTATTATACATTTTATACAATTTAAAATTCTTTATTAAAAAATAATTAAATATAAATAATTTACAATTTTTTCATAAATTAAAATACTATTGTCTTTTATTTTGTAGGTACGGTATATAAAACAAAAAAAAACTATTCAACAATAAATAAATAAAAAAAAACTTATAATAGTAACAGTTTTAACAAAAATAAATTATAATGTTTCAATTTTACTGTTCGTGAACACACTATATTATACACACAAAATCTATAATAATACTTATTACTAACTATGTATAATAAAATTAAACAACTTTATTAATGGCCTTTGAAAAATATAGTTGATTTTTAAATTAATGTATGTTGTAGTTATGGATTTTATCAGGAGAGTAATAATATGATCTGTTAATGGACTTCTGGTTTCCCTGCTATGTGTTTTCAATGATTTAAATATGTTTCGAGTTGTATATAAAATGTGAAAGAACTTCTGATATCAACAATCTATCTGTTATGACGACGTATTATTATCACAATCATTCAATGTATTGCACTCAAAATTTACAATAGGTACTTTTTTTTATAAAATGTGGTTAGTCTGTTAATTTATACACCATTTGCGCTTCAACTAATTTCTATAGACGATAATGTATATGCAAATGAAACGTACATCATCCTGCGTGATTACCGTGTATGTAATAACGTTTACAATACACAAGGGAATCAAAAGCTACTTATTAACTAGTGATCTCGGCGACAACATTTCTAAAAAATTGACAAATTTTCAATCGCTACCCAATTGAAAATGTGGAAAATACAAATAAATGTATCATAGAAAGATTCATAATACCAATAAAACGATAGATAAGAATAAAATAAATCCCTGCATAATTGATTAAGCTCTTTTATTTTTAAGAAACAATTATTGATCACACATGATGCGATTTGTTTTTGAAACAGTTTTAGATCATTTTTATTTATTAATTATTATTATTTATTTTTCATAAAGTAAAGAATTTTTAACTCGGTCCGATTTTGGATATTTTTAATAACACGTTCAATTCGAGTATGTAAGTATTCACGAATATTGAAAACATTTATATCTTGCGTGCAAATAAAATGCGTAAAAAATCAGACATTTGATCACTAATACAACGAAATCATCCTTCAATGAAAAATTTTCGGAATTCGTCTTTTATGTAACTATTATACAGCGACGACACGTTTTAAGTTTTAGATTATGAACAAAGTGATAAAAACTAGTATTTTTACAATGATGTTTATTTTTTTTTTCTTTTTTTTCCTGTACTTTTTCGTATTGAAATACTTATCCAAAAGTTTTGATCAGCAATTTTTTGAAACTGAATTTACCTTTAGATTATCCTTTAAAGAGGTCATTTTTCGAATTTCTAAATTCCTCAGTTTAATATTTATTTTTTTTTTTGAGGTGGAGGACTATCTGAAATTTGACAAAAAAAGACTCCGAAACCATAATTTATTGATCTAAACTTAATGAAAATTCAAACATATTTATAGTATAGACAATAATATGAGAAACATTTTGGCGCAAGAAAATTTTGAAAATATGAAAAAAAATTGGAAAATCTTTTCCAACGACCTTTTTTCTCATTAATCCCCCCCCTTTCTTTATTTATAGATAAAAAAAAGTAAAGTAAAGCAAAGTGAAGTATAGACTTGAAAACCGGACATACTTCGCAACAATAGGGTTTTCTTCGCTCTTCGGGTCAGATACTCTTGGACCTTAATGGGTGTATTGAAAGTGGCGACTATTTTATTCTTTATATTATTAATTTTCTTCTTTCAGAATCGTTTTATTGAAAAAATGATTTGTCATTTTTTTTAAATTCCACCCACCCACCATAGTTATCATCTACCCCGATGAGTGAAGTATGTCCAGTTTTCTTTTTTGATATACATTTTAGGCACTTCTATCCCCCATAAATTTTTTTTTTTAAATAAATATTAAAATTATACCGTAATGCGCGATACTCCAAAAACCATGTTGATACAATATATTTTGATATATTCGAAACCGATAAACTTGTTGGACGTTAACATCAGACACGCGCGAGAGTACTTGTAACAATAACTATCGAATGATTCAATAAATGATCTAGAGCACTGCATCGCACGACGAGTGCATTTTACAATATTATTAGACGTTTTAAATGCAGTGTTCACACAGTGTGTAGAAAACGTTATCGTTAATAATTTAAGTACCCAGCCATTAGGTTCTCGACCTCGAATAGGTCTACGGACATAATTATTAGTGTTTGTGTGACTATATTATTATTATTATTATTATTATTATTATTATTATTATTATTATTATTATATCAAACAGCCTCGACACAGAGCATAATATTATTATACTTTCTTCTGACAAAATACAGACACACCAGTCAGCCACAGTAAATGCGCAATTCATAATGATATCACGAGTGAATTAAACTCAATATAAGAGACAGTGCAAACGCGCAGACGTAAAAACATACTCCATAATATAATGTAATATGAATTATTTTCATTGACAACGTTTTCCGTTACACGATTATTATTCCATTCGCGTTTAGTAAAAATACTATAGTGCAGTGTTTCTCAAAGTGTGGGTCGCGAGTCAATTTTTGGGGAATCACCAGAAATTTATTTAATTACATAGATTCCTATAAATTTACGTTTTTTATTCGAATTCCACTGTCAAAATGATGAAGTGGCACATTTACATACATTTGTATAATTATATTCATTATAAACCAATTAATTACTAAGTAATAAATGTATTAATCTCATTTTGTTTTTTTTAAGAACTACTTTTTATCTTATAAAAGTAAATCCGTGTGGGTCGCGGATATGTTTTTGAAGAAAAATTTGGGTCGCAGTCCTGAAAATATTGAGAACCACTGCTATAGTGTTTTATAATGACTACATTGTAACTATCCGCATATTAAGTTTATTGTTTTTGGATTATACGATTATAGGTAAATTATATTTAATTCAATTTGGGTTGATATAATAAATGTTAAATCATATCAGAAAATACAGGCTGATTTTTTAACCGTGCCCAACCCCTTTTTTGGCCGTAAAATGCAAAATTATGGATTTTTTCATAATATTCAAACCAATATAAAAACAATGATTTCCATAACTCATTTTTTTTTTTCCGTGTCACCATAAAGATGTTCTGTGGAGATACACACTTTTTTAACCTAATTTACTTATTCTAAACTTAAAGATTATCGAGGCTCCTCTCTAACAATTGTTATAAAATATTTTTTCAAAATTTGATAAAACTAGTTTTTGTTTCAACTTAATAATTGCAGTTCAACAATTAGATAAGTGATTTTTTTAAAAGTTTCATTGGTATTTGCATCCTATAAAATATGATATATGCATTAAACAATAGTTACATGAGAAGACTGGTTTAAGTAAAGAAGACGTTTGAAAGTAAGTTTTCTTTTGGAACAATGCAAGTAAAAAAATCGTTTATTCATTCGGAAAATGGCATATAAACGAGACATATTTTTACCAATACAACCTTAGTTATATATTATATTGTTACAATGTAATTCTGTAGTTTTAAACTCAATATTAGTAATTATTTTTAACCGTTAAAGAGTAATGCGACGAACTGACAAATGGTAAAGTTTGTAAAGATACTTCGGAAACTATAATGAAAGAAATGACATTTAAAAAGCATTTATACGAGTTGGAATAAAACGTTCGGTGGACCGACCTAAACCTTTGAACGGGATTATAGGAATAGAAAAGTATCCCCTCGACATCGAATACGTGATGGAACGGAAGCCCGGGAGTAATAAAATTCAAATTTAAATGAAATGCCATTTAATATACCGAATATTATCATACGCCCAATACTGCACCCTAGCTAAAAGTAGGGTTAACTGAATCGCCCTCGAAATTTCCATCCCCTACGCAGTTTTTATTATTTTTTTATTTTTATTTAATACGTGACCAAATGAAAACCGTTTTATCTTTCACCACCCACTTGTTTATGCGCGCGTGAAAAAAATAAAACATAAAAATATTTTAAATCGAATTCGTTTTTATTGAATTGATATTCATAAATTAATGTTGAACGTTTATTCGTAATATAGTTTATAACGAAAATAAATGCTATCGTAAAAATACATTTATTTACAACCCATTGATAAATTTTGTGTAGTGAATTATGTTTTGTACTCTTAATACAAGACAATATTATTATCATAATAGAAACACTAACGCACGCGTACATTATAAATACAAAAATTAATTAATTATTTTTACACACACACACACACACACACATATTGTTTGTTTGCACATTTTTTTCTTATCAAACTTTTTTTTCCTGTTCTCAGTTCATAATGGGATTCAAAACTAACCGAGTTCAAAATAAACTTTACAATTTCAATAGTAAAATTTCCTCGTATAAACTGAAGCTTTACTCAGAATCGATTTATTGCAATAATTGTTTCTTTAAAATTTAACACACCAACCTAATTCCCCCCGAGGAGCAAACAATACCCAATGGTACAATTAAGTATGTTCAATTTTTTAAAAATACCTTTTTTTTTAGTCACACTTATAATTAAAAAGCCGAACGTACTTCACACGTTAGTTATACTTCACCCCTCAGACGAGAAACTTAAAAGGGAAGGATGAAAATCGTTTTGAGTAGACCATTTCCACGATTGACCTAAGTAAGCAATGATAAATCATTTCGTTCAGAAAACGATTCTGAGTGAAACTTGATTAATAATAATTGGATTATTAGTATTTTCAAAGAAATTAAAATTCTTAGACAATTAGACACTAAGCAAATATTTCTATGCCAAAAAATGTTTACATAAAAAAAAAAAAAATAGAAAGAAAGAAACATCATTGTAAAATCTCTAGCTTTTTCGCTCCACTCAGAATCCAAAATATAGTTTTATAACCAACAATGACGATTTTTATTTATTTTTTTCCCCAAACAAACGCTGTCGATAACGTTCTATTAATTATTTCTATATATTCACTTCCTGTTAGACTCTAGCACATGCATTTATAATATTCTCATTATAATAATTAATTATAATTAGTTTTTCATTTATTTCGTCATACCTTAATTGTGCATAGATTAATATTATAATGTCTTACTAACTACATAATGAACAGCACTTATCATAATCCATTCACGTTTTCTCCACAATCGATTAATATCGAATTTTTTTCAAATTAATTCGTTTCTCGTTTTATGAATAAACGATGCGCGAAGTTTGAAATATTCAAAGGTTTCTACAGCCTCGGTTAAACCAAAAAAATTTGTAAAGCCATTTTCGTATCATTCATAACAAAAATTCAATTAATGACAAAAATGCGCTCTAGATTTACATAACGTGATTAATAATTTATCGCGGTCAGGACTAAAAAAATCTAGTTATAAAAACGTTATCAAATAAAAAAAAAAAAACTTCGGACACCACAGGTATTCTTCCCTCCACGGGTTAGATACTCTTGGTGGGTGTGTTGAATTTTAAAGAAACGAAAAATCAAATCTTCAATAATTAGATTCTCAGCAAAAAAAATTTAATAATATAAAGAACAATAATAAACATCATTTTTAACACTCTCTCACTAAGAGTATCTGACTCGAAGATATCTTGAATTAAAATTGAGAAATTAAAAAATTCAAAAAATGACTTCTCTAAAGTACCGTCTAGAGGCATCGAGTTTTTTAAAAAGTTGCTGGACGACACTTTTAGACAAATATTTTCACATGAAAAAGTGTTACCAACAATAAAAATAATTATAATAATAATAATAAATACCATTGTAAAAACACCGATTTCTTTATTACGCTTAGACTTTAAAACTATTAAATTGTACGGTGTGTAATTTTAGGTAAAATTAACCAATTCCGTCGAAATAAAAACTTCAAACGGTGATAGAGAAAAAAGATGACTTAAGATTTTCGATATATTTTAGGTCAATTATTATTAGACATATATGTGAGTGAGATCATAAAAAATTGTAAAGTTTTAATATCAAGAATTAAAAATTATATTAAATAAAACCTCACGAAAAACTAGAATTTTCTAATAGTTTCACAAAATGCTATACTTAACTCAAAGTCGATAAAAATATTTTTGGATTTTTTTTAAAGTATTCTCGTGACTATTTTTAGTAGTTGGTGAAAGTTACAAGTTTCTTGCTACATTATTTTTGAAATTATCTTGAAAAACAATTTTCAATTTTATGGAAATTCCAGTAATAACATATTTCACCGTTTTTGTCAATTTTTCGACAGATTTTCTTCATTTTTGGAAAAAGACTATGCAACTATTCCCTAACATTATCAAAAACTGGGGACACAAAATTCGTATAAATTTATTAGTAGTATTTATAGCAATAGTAAATTTGAAATAATTTTATTAAATAGATTACAGTGTTTTGTTTCCGTTTTGTCTGGGCAATGTTAACAAGCTAAGTACAAGACGACATAAACATATTTTTGTTCTGAAATGTTTCCATTTCGATTTCTTTATGAAAACAAAACGTTACTGTTGCGTTTCACATTTATGTCACAAAACATAAAAAGCCAGACATACTTCGCACGATGGGTGTTCTCCGCACGACGGGTAGGATTCTCTTGACGGGTGTATTGAATTTTAAAGAAACAATAAATCATTTCTTCAATAAAACGATTCTGAACGAGGGAAGTTAATAATATAAATAATAAATGAGAAAAAAAAATGTTAGAAAAATGTCCAAAAATTTTTTTTCACATTTTCAAAATTTTCTTGCATCAAAATCTTTCTTATATGATTTTCTATCTATGTTTTAATTTTCATATAGTTCGGAGTCGTTTTTGTCAAATTTTGGATAGTTATTTCCAAAAAAAAAAAAAATTGAAGAATTGAGAAATTTAAAAAATGACTTCTCTAAAGTATAATCTAGAGGCAAATCCGGTTTCAAAAAGTTACTAATCGAAACTTTTGGACAAGTGTTTCTATACGAAAAGTTGTACACAGAAAAAAAAAAATAAACTTCATTGTAAAAACACTAGCTTCAAGACACTTCGTTATTCAGAATCTAAAACGTATGAAGCCACTGAACTACTGGTGTGTCTTTGTTTTTCGTTTTGATTAGCACAGTGAAACATTCAGTAATTCATAAGGTACATGACGTAGAAATTATAAGCATTTAACATACTCACGCACGCACGCGCATACACCCTTTTCGCCGTGCACTACTGTTGGTAGTCCAACAAATCGAAGGAAGTTACGCCACGCGGCGGCGCGCAGGTCCCTTGGGAATATCTCGAAATGGTTTAAAACCTTCTTTTTCCCCGATATCGGAAATAAAACGCGCGCGGAGGAAATCCTCTTTGTGCGAGGCGCAAGATGAATACAAATATAAAATTATATACCGGAGACGACAACGACGACGTAGTTTTATGACTGAAAAACCATAAATTTGTTGATCCGTTCTATATCCCGTACGACCGTAGTATGGGGAGCGGGGGGAGGGAGGGGATTTTTTCAATTATTTCTCTCCTCTTTTGTTATAAGTTGTTCGACTTACCTCATTGTATTCACCCACGTGTTTGCTGGTAGTACCACCGTTCTGAATCAGTGACGGATCAATGTACCACCGCAACTCGTCCACCCGTTTCCGCCACTCGTCCTCGTTGCAGTCTTCCGACGCGGCGGAGCTACTCCACGACGACCTCGCGGACGTAGACGAACAGTCGGACAGTCCGTCCAAAGGATCTTCCTCCATTTGACGATGAGTTTACGTACTTAATCGACAGCAGCTTAGCTGTGGTCACGTACGAAAACTGCACATTTCGAATATATATATATCTATAACACAAATTAAAAAAATTATTATTTATTTAGAACGAAAAAATTTCTGTATTGGGTTCAGTTTTTGGCTTTTTATTTTCTAATCGTTTTCCATTGCTGGACAAAAATAAATTTTTTGTATTAGGTTCTAGGCCGAACACGAAAGGATTTCATTTTATAATATAATGATATTATGTTTTAATTTTGCTATTTTAAACACTTTTAATGATCGAAAACATATGTGCAGATCAGTACATTTCAAATATATTTTTAAAGAACTACTTTTCCATCACAAACTTAGCTTATTGGGGATGTTACAATATTTATAATAATAATACAATTTCAAAAAACTAGTTTGAAATATTTTATTGTTACATTAAAGCTATTACATTGTTTTTAGTTTAATTTTATAGATATGATACTTTAAAGAGGTAAGTTTTCCCTATTTTCAAAAAAAATTTTCCTATTAAGTTTTGAAATTTTGATACCAACAAAAAACGCCGAGAAGCGATAAATATACTCATGGTGCAGTATTTTATCAGTTTATTTAACGTTAAAATTATTTATGTAGACTATAAATTAACAACACGCGCTATAATAAAGCTCATCAAAAGTTATATAAGTAATTTTATTGGTTACAATATTGTTTATTGAAAATAATCAAACAATTTTAATGCTATAAATGTATTAGTACTGCCAAATAGATATGTATAACAAATAATTAAAATAAAAAAAAAAATACATCATACATTGTAATATTATTAAAATAATATATTTATTAATTATTCTGATAATTATGCATGTTTTAAAACAAATACATAATACATTTTAAACGAATTATACAAATATCGACGCCTGCTGGGTGCCATCAATAACCATTAAAATAAAACCATGTTATTAATCACGTGTTTTCTTACAACAAGTAAACAATGTGCGCAGTACTATAAATAAGCGAAAATAATGCACTTAAATATTATGACTAACTGCTGTGCTTAAATAAATCGTTTACGGAAAAAAAAAACATAAAAAAATACCGAATCCCTTCTATCGTATGCGGGACCGAGAAGAACACACAAAAGGGAGGGTTTCGAATTCGGGAGACGAAAAGAGGGACTGATGTTAGGGTAGTTTGACAATGAAAAATGCCACGGTATTAGTGCAAATTAACAAACGTCAGAAGTGTGTAACCACAGAACGCCGTGAAGTAAGCCAGCCATACATCAATGGGACATTGATTAGGAAATGACAAATTTAGCGGAGAATTCGCCCTTTAGTCTATTCGGTTAAATTATCATCGTTAAGTGTTCAGTAAAGTATGTAGATAATGGGATATGAGATAAGTAGATAAGTATGTAACAATGGTAACAGTAATAATTATTGTTACGTGGTTATTGATAATAACTGAACCTCTGCTCAGAATCAGTTCATTAAAATTAAATACAACAACCAAAAAAGCCAAGCATGTCCATGGTGCAAAGTCTGTTCGACCTCTTTTTTGCTTCTTTGTTTATAAGATAAAAAAAAAAGTGTGTACTTCGCTCGTAGGGGTGTTTTTTGAACGTCGAGTAGGATACTCTTGACGGATGTATTGAATTTTAAAGAAACGATAAATCATTTTTTCAATAAAACGATTGACGTGCCGTTTTATATGCACTTAAATTGTATATTATAATAAGCCTAAATATGAGCATCAACAAGGCTTAATAATAGTTAAATAATAAAATAATTTTCTTGGTGAATATTATAATATTATTATATACACTGAAAGTGAACAGTATGTGTAACTATTAATTAATAAATATATGAACACGTATCACTCTGTAAACACAATCACCATGGTCTATAAATAATAAAAACAATTATATAGTGGGGGGAGGGAAATAGTTCATCGTTAACGAACTACATTAGCGACCATAGAGTACTATCTATTACTACTATTACTCTATGTAGGCGACGGACTGGCAGTATCGTGGCTCCCACGAAAATATCGTGTTTAATTATAACAGCGTCGAAAAATACATAAGATAAGCGAAAAACGTAACTACTTTTGTCCGTACTTTTTCCTATAATTTTTCAATCAAACCCTTGCAAAATAATTAATTTTTTGTTCTCTCAAAATTTTATTACACCAAAATATTTGCAATGAAATTCTCTATCTAGGCACCAAGTTTCAAAAACATTGGTGGGGCCAGATTTTTTTTATGTAAGTACGTTAAAGTGCGTAATTTCAGGCAAAACCTCGGGTAAAACTAATTTTGTCGAAATTTTAATGTGACAAAAAAAGCAATAAAAAAGCCGGACATACTTCGCACGATGGGTGTACTTCGCACGACGGGTGGTATTCTCTTGATGGGCGTATTAAATTTTAAAGAAACGATAAATCATTTCTTCAGTAAAACGATTCTGAACGAAGGAAGTAAATAATAAAAAAAAAAATTTTCAAAAAATGTCCAAAATTTTTTTTCACATTTTCAAAATTTTGTTGCGCCAAAATCTTTTTTATAGGATTTTCTATCTATGTTTAAATTTTCATAAAATTCGGATCAAAAAATGATGGTTTCTGAGTCGTTTTTGTCAAATTTTGGGTAGTTTTTTCCAAAAAAAAAATTGAAGAATTGAGAAATTCAAAAAATGACCTCTTTAAAGTACAATCTAGAGGCAAATCCGGTTTCAAAAAGTTATTGATCGAAACTCTTGGACAAGTATTTCTATACGAAAAGTTGTACACGGAAAAAAAAAAATAATAAACATTATTGTAAAAACACAAGCTTTTTCACTTCATTTAGAATCAAAAGAACAATTATTTACGATCTAAAAATAAATAAACACGACAGACGACAAACGATTAGGACACATCAAAAACGGTAATGAGGTAAAAATACGGTATTTTATTCATTTTTTGTATAACACTTTACACCGTATTATACCTTGTATTAAACTTTGTATAATAAAGTGTGCGAAAAACTGTAGTACAATAAATTTTTGTATTATACTTGTATATTAAATGTATTATACACATGGTACAAGAATTTCCAAATATTTTATTTTAAAACATACAGAAATTATATTACATGTATAATATTTAGACTTACTCTCTCATAACTCAAACACTCAACTCTTCTCGTTTGAAAATTGTAACAGATTTATAAAAATTTGAGAAGTAAATATCTATTTGTAGGCTGTAAGTAGATAGCGTACAGCTGGTATAGCACATTTCAAACTATGGAAAGGATAAAAATATATTTTGTTATTTATGTATTCATGTAATATTAATAATAATACTGGAAATATTAAATATTGCCAATATTGAAAACATAAAGCTATAAAAATTAATTGTGGCTAAGTACACACAAATAAGTTGGGATCAATGGCTGATAAAGTGACCATGTACTAATAGCAATGAACTAATTATTAACATTTTAATGATTATAAATTACAAATTATACCACTTTTTCTTACTTCTGTACTTATTTGACTGTATGTTAAATATAAATACTATAAAAAAAATAATAATAATAAATTAATTAATGGAGGCTAACCGGCTAATATGTTTATTTGTTCGATTTAGTCACTCTAAGGGCATTAACCTTATGCAATTTTCAAAATAGAAAAGAGGCTTTGAGTGTTTTTTTTGGGGGGGGGATCTTAGCCCTCAAGTCCCCTATATTTGCACCTATGTACGCCTATAATAGTTATTGAGTAAAATTAATTCATACCCTCGTTGAAAACAATCAAGGGACGCCTCCGAACACGTGTTGTATGACCTACATTCAATAAAGTGATCTGTACAAAATTTTCTTCAATATGTATTTTAAATTTTCATACCTCGATAATATTTTAAATTAGAACAAATTCTGAGTTTGATAGATAAGCGCGTATTCGACTCTCAGTATTTATTTATTTATTTGTCATTGTATTTCTCAAAATAAAATTTTTGAAAACTAGACTAACCGGCCAATTATTTATAGCAAAAACTTAAAAAAGACTAACCTAACGTATTGCGTACCAATATATTTTTAAAAACAACCTCTTTAAAGTACAATCTAGACCCGAATTCAGATTTATAAGGTCGATAGTCGAAACTTTTGAACATGTTATATTTGTATACGAAAAAGTGTAAAAATAAAAGAATACACACCGTTATAAAAACACTAGCTCCTTGGATCCACCCAGAATATAAAATATACAAAGTACAAATATATCTCTGAAACACTGTTCATCCCCGATTGTGGTCAAAGACGTACTATTTTATTAAGGAATTTTCCGTTATGTTTAAAGCGTTTATCGATAGATTTTAGGGGATTTACATCAGACGACTTACTGACGACAATATTGTGTTTTAGTGTGTCGCGACTCGCGGTGTTATAACCATTAAATTTTCCCCCTGCTGTGACGTGCACAGCGTGTAATATTAACAATATTGTTATTACCATTATTATTACGTAAGATTCGAAGCTTCCGTCCGAGAGGAGAGACAAAGTTAACTCGACGCGGAATCACCAGCCCCGTCGGCCGGTGGCGTACAAAAGATGTCTGCCGCCGATTGTGTATATAATAATGCGCGTATAACGTGTGCACTAGTGTATATACGCGAACCGCCATTGTCGTCTTGAGGCTATTATTCTATTGATAAAGTTAAATATATATAATATATATATATATATACGTAGACTCGGACTGACCGATTGGTAACGGAGGGGGAGGACCGGAGGAGAGGTGAAAAGTTCGCCGAGACGTTGTCGTGTATCTGACCGACGAGCGCGCAGAGCCTGCAGAGACTGGTTATTTGGTTGTATTTGCAGCAGTTGCTGCACTCAAAGGATAACTACGAGACAACGAAGACGAACTGAGAAGACATATATATATATATGTGTGTGTGTGTGTGTATAAATGTATGAAAGAATCGTTCATGAATAGATCGTCAAATAGGAGTCTACATATTATTTATC
>JAIPRM010001438.1:19469-38117 GCA_025469315.1 Stegophylla sp. TES_Ste_2020
TTTTTTTTTCTTATATTATTAACTTCCTTCGTTCAGAATCGTTTTACTGAAGAAATGATTTATCGTTTCTTTAAAATTTAATACGCCCGTCAAGAGAATATCACCCGTCGTGCGAAGTACACCCATCATGCGAAGTATGTCCGGCTTTTTTTTTATTGTTTTTAAATCATTTTTAGTATAATATCAAAATATGTTTCAGTAATTAATTTTATAATTCTCGTTTATACGATCGAATATAACCGTCTCGTAACACATCCAATCAACCTCGATATTTATCATTGATAGGAAATTGATTAAAGGTTAAATGAAATTTGACACCAGCTGCTGCAACATTAATATAATTTTATAATAATATAATATTATAAAATATAAATTGCAAAACCTACACGAGAATTGCGCTTTTTTGCGTGCAAAGTTTATCCGGGCATGCCGTCGCCCCGATGTACGGGAGACTGCAGCCGAAAATATCCTGAATCTCGGGGGGGGGAGGGGGCGGTCGCACAAAAGACGCTACCACGCGTCACGTTCGTGTTCACCCCATATATATCTACTCCATACGCGTGGTATCGTCCTCCTGGTGGTTTAATATTCATGAGAGTTTTCCTTTCCGTTTTATCGCCTACTTAGTGGCCCCGCAAATATTCGTCGCCTCTAAACACACACGTAACAATAATAATAATAATCACGCACGCGGCGCGCACAACCATCGTAAAAAAACCACCACCTTTATATGAAACCCCCGCCCCCCGCCCCCACCTGGCAAGAGCGATATTGCACACGTTTGACTCTAAACGTCATAACTACACAGACATAAAAATATATATATTATTATACATGAGCAAAAACGGGCAAAAATGTGTGAGGAGCAGTGTGTATCACATAGATATTAAAATATTATATACACAACATATTTATGTTTAAAAATATATAGCTATTGGTGTGCAGTACTCAACGATAACATGGGGAGAAAATGATCACGACGACCTGAATTTTCGAAAAATATTCTTACCCTTTATAATATAAAATATTTATTAAAAAGACTTTACTGAACTGCACTTAGCGATTATATTAATAATTTCACGACGCTATACTGACGACCCGACAGCAATCAATCAATATAAAAGCAATGCAACCAAGAGAGCACATGCCCCAAATGCATTATTTAGGTGTGGGTATAGTTTCAAAAAATATTCTGTGTTTAAAAATATGAAAAACACAAGGACTAATGTGAGTATAATGAGAATACTAAATCATTTACAGTGCTAAAATCTCAAAGTAAAATTGTTTCTGGGAGAAAAAAAATACTGTTACCTTAGGGTGACCATATTTAAGAAAATAAAATACAGGACAAAAATATTTTTCATAATATTTTCAAATAAATAAGTAATTATTACATAAATATTAATGTTTTTGAATCGTGACAAAAGTATAATTTTTAAACTACCTATTATAGATTAAATTTAAACACATAAAAACATTATTTTGAAAAACATAAAAACAACAGATTGAAACTAAATTGATAAATTTTTTTAATTTCTTCAAATCCTTTATTCAGTCAAAAAACGGCATTAATATGGGACAGACTTGAAATTACGGGACAAAAAGCGTCCTGAAAGAAGTTTGTCAGGACAACAGGACACAGGCCGAAATAAAGGACAATCCTGTATAAAACAGGACGTATGGTCACCCTATGTTACCTCTCTCTAGAAAAATATCTCCGAATGACCTCGACCGCCTGTAATAGACAAATTTGTTTACCACATGTATAGACTATAGATATTATATTGTATGACACGCGGGGAAGTTCAGACATTATTTTTCAGCTATAATATAATTATTGAATAATGTATTTTAGGAAATTAAAAATGGTTTTCCCCGTGTTAATTTAATGAAAAACAAACTAGGTTTGATCTAAAAATCTGAAATTTTTGAAGAATCATTTTTAGGTCCAATGCTAAAAGAATAAGCCAACAACAATACGATCTAGAAAACGTTTAATATTGATTTTTATCATCAATATTAAATAACGTTTTATGTCATATCGGCATAAAACATAATCGGCATAAATCTTGACAATCACTAATGCAACATTGTTACAAAAAAAAAACTTATTGGGCAGAAAATAAGTCTAGTAATTCGAGTATGTGATTTGAAATTCTATAACACTTATACAATAGAATACAATAGTTTTAGATTCCGAGCGGAAACGAAAGAACTTGCTCTCTGGTTTTATACAATAATTCTTTTTCTTTTTTTTTTTCTATTGTGGTAATAAAAAGACTCTGTGAAGCTTTCCCGCATTACACTACCCCAAAAAACCATCGGGAAATTGAACGATAATTATTGTACACTTCACATACGTCAAGATTGAAAAATTCTCTAGTCTCCGAGAAAATAACGAAAACCTAAAAAAAAAAAAATGTATCGTTTCATAGGATATGTTAATTGTTTTTAGGTGAGCTTACCTGTTTGGTCCAAATGATTTTTCAGATGCGACGATTTATCACATTTTTTTTTTTTTTTTTAATTAAAAATAATGGTATTATACTCGTGGTTTCCGTCGAATCGAGCGTGACCTAATAATTATAATCTCTGATGTGTATTAGATTACACTTCAATATTATATAGGTATCTATACAATTTTCGAATTAAAAAAATTATAGCTACCAAATACTTACAAATGAAATTAAGAGATCTACACGCATTTTCATTTTTTCTCAAATTTAAAAAGTCATCAAACATTTTCAATCGTTTATGAAATTTTCAATACATATTATGTGTTATTATAATAATATTTTATTCCTACACATTTGTAATTATAAATATGATACATACATTACTTTTACATAACACCAAATTGCTGAGTTTTTTAGGGAAACATATTATCAAAATTTATAATTTTACCATTACAGGCGAAAATACGAGTATATTCACGATGCACTTTGAAGAAATCATATGTTTATTAAATCTACGGATCATAGACCGAAAAAATATATCTACATAAATTATGACATTAACATAATATTTTATGGATTTTTCGGCTTCCTCTAATGCGATTTGATTGAAATTCACAACTTTTTTTTTGAGAATGTATGTCATTCGCAGCAAAAATTTACCAATGTTTCGTAGTGAAAATAATTTGAAAATAAAAAATTTTCAATATTTTCAAACTGCTACATTAAATATAAATAAATATGTATGATAAATTAGTGGAATCTTATCTAATTATTTAATCTTATTTAATTTCATCGACTATAGAATAAATTAATAGGTAGTCAATATTTAGAGATCCTATATAATCAGAAAGTGTCGTTATTTTTAATTGGTTCCTATATTTTTAGTGAAAAAAAAATTCTTTCGAACAATTTATCAAATAATTAATATGAAATGTTATTGTTTTATTGCTGATAGACACAATATTATGATCTGCTGATACTGTTCGGACGAAAAATTAAACAATATATGGCACCGCTCGTATCCATTAATAAGAATATTATGTTGAGTTTATGGATTATTCATAGACCATAATGAACGTATCGGAAAACAATATTTAATTAACTCTTAAATCACAAATCAATGTTTATTAAAATATATTCAACTCTTATGACACCTACATACATTATTTATTAAATAATCAGCTAAAATCGTGATCATTTTCTGACTGAGATTAATCTCGTTTTCTACCATACAAGTTGGATTTACTTTATTTAAGTTATTTCATGTACAAAAAGTTTATATAAATATCAGCACTATTTCCAATACGATTTTATAATAACTCACGACAGACTTTGAATAAGTTTACTACGATGTGAATAAAAATCAGTAAATACCAGCCAAAACGTTGAAATATTATTATAATGCGTTCGTAACTCCATTAGGAGGTACCTAACCACAATACGATTTGGTGGTATACCATATATACAGGTATACATATATAGAATAGCTATTAATAATCTCGGTTGTTAACACCGTATTCGTGTTGTAGGTGTAACGCCGGAATGCTTACTCGGTGGTTTATCATTACCTACAGTGTACGATTAATAATTATAAACATATTATTATTTATCTACATTTTGCGCGTTGTTGTAACTACATAATAATGTTTAAGTTATTTTATGTGTGATTCACTAACACAATCCATTATTATTCGTCGATTACCGAACGTAAATGGAAAATATTTACTTTATTTTAATGTCATTAAACTTATTTTCCTTATTTTTTTTTTTTTTTTTTTTTAATGCCTCACTATCGCTCGTATCATAATGTAAAATTCATATTTTACCTACATAAAAAAGACACTCTTAAGTACCTAATGATTGTTAGAATATTATTATTAGTTCCGAGAGTCGTTTTGTTTTAACCTCTCACCTTTCACGATTCAATTATTATTAATATTATTATTCGGTTTATTATAATATATTCGAACCTAACCTATAATTATAGCAGCGTAATACCAGAAAGCGGAATTAATATTCTCAAACGTTCACTTCAGTCATGCTTTACTACGATCTTCTCGATTTATTTTCTATAATAATATACGTAATTACATACAGACTCGTAAAGACTATTATGTTCAAACGACTTGTGTTTCATTTCGTTTTATCGTAATATGAAGTCGCGTTTTCTGTTGACTACCCACGAAAACACGAGTTACAAAATTATAATATTAATAACGCTCTTGCAATGTAATAATGATAATGGACAGAGAGGGAGCAAGCAAATTATTACCCGATATCCACAAGACAAAATTATATATTCAAAATATTATTGAAATGTTTCTAAAAACATTACATTATGATACTGGTACAACATTTTACCTTTTACATACGATTGCAGCTCCAGTACACCCATCCCCAAAATTGTATTCCCTAAACCTTAACTGCGTATAAAATAAGTTATTAATATTAAAAAAAAAATAATAATATATGTTTCATATTCTGATTGAAGCGAAATAGAATTGATAATTTTACAATGTTATTTAATTTTAAGCAGTAAAATTAGTATCTAGTAGAAAAACTAATCCAAAAGATTTTTGCCCGGCAACCTAATATATCAGAATTAGGTTTTAAATAGTACTATGTAGAGATAATTATTTTTTAGTTCTCAATATTTTTTTTCAAAAATAAGGAAAAACTTTTTCAAATTTAAGTAAAAGTGGTATAATATGCTATAAATCAGATTTTCGTGGTATTAATTTTTGTAATTTAGTTATAACTCCAAAACTAGTAATAGAAACTTGAAATTTCCTCCTAATATCAACAATAATAACAATGTAATACATACTGAAAATAATATGACCTCTCTTAGGATAAATATTGAATTTTAAAAATGACTCGTATTTTATAAATTTTTTTTTTATACAATTTTGTATTCTTGATAACATAACTAAAAATTTAATACAAATTTATTAAGTAATAAGTTTAATAGCCTTGAAAAAAATCTCAATTGTTTAACAATCATTTTTTTATATTTGTTTAAATAGTTGTATGACAATATATAGATATTTTATGTAAGATATAAATATTTTTTCAATCCTCAAACCTCATTAAACATTTAACTTTAAATTTAGTATAAACAAATTTTATCATTAGATTTCAGATTTATGTTTCCTTCCCCATAATTAATTGTTATTGTTATATACTGGTATTCGCATACAAAATTACAGTTGTAATTTCAATTAATTCATAAAAATCATTTTTAGGTGGAACTCGCAGGGTGTGCAAATGCATACCACCCTGCACACCCCGTGGCCACGCCTATGCAAATCATAATATGTATTTTGTACATCCAAGCCACCTCTGTAATATAATATATATATATATATATATATATTTATATTATATAAAATTGTATAATACGGTAAACAAACCAATGAATATAACTAGAGGTACGTTAGTTTTTTTTTTTTTTTAACAACCTACCTATATTTTAAAATGTTCAGAACTTTTTTCCCCTTGAGACAATTCATGCTGGCTGTGCATAAAACTTAGAGCTTTATGGAATTTAATTTAATATTTTAGTCCGCGTTATAAACATAATCGAGGCAGTTCGTGTTGCCCCAGCATTTTATACATAGTACGTAGGTATAGACTGAGGAGTAGGATGTAGTTGTTGTATAAAGTAGCACAAACACCCTCTATTAGCATTACGATAATTATTATTATGCTTCGGGTGATATATTTTAATGCCGGATCCGCGGTTTTGGATTTTACTTAAGTCCTTAGTTACGTGTGTATCATTTTCTCTCGGTTTCCAGGTGTGCGTAATTCGAAATTCGCCGTTAAAGCTGGCTTATTATTCGTATAATAATAATGGCCGGGACGCACGCCCGGGTTAAAGGTCAAATGTATGTTTACATTTGGGAAACGCGGTGCAGTGCACATTTGTAAGGTTTTTGGCTTGATTTCGTGCTCCGCCGTTACATAGGGTAAATAACACTTACAAGGGACACAAGACCGACCATTTGGCATATTATTCCTATTCCGCGCGGCGGCGGCGACCCGTGGGACTAGAATATGCAGCCCCCCGTAATATTTAAGACGTCTGCGGACATCACGATAACAATAATTGTGCGTACAAGCCTAATGGTGTAAATAATTTAATAGATTGTTATTCAGATTATTCGGAACGACGCATAATGAGAGAAATGTCGGAAACGTCTGGACAAAATTGAAATTGTTAGTATAATAGTCTTTTACCTTGTTTTCAAACTAAAAGTACACATATTTTTTGAACAATGATTTAATATAAAATTTGTAACCTAACATAATTGAACGATGATGATATGCACATACAATTCACAAACTCTAATACCTAATTATCTAAACCAGCTAATAATTAGCCTTATATTTATATATGTTTTTTTAAAGTATTCTTGTTTTAGTACTAATGCAATACAGGTAACTAATATTTTTTTTATAACATTATATGTGACAAAATATGAAAACGATTTACAAAAACAGTAAGAAGAGATTTCACCGTTATGTAGTTTTCAGCTATACACTTTTAAAGAAGTATATAATTTTTTATTTTTTTTTGGGGGGGGGCGTTAAAAATATTTTTCTTTTCGAGGAGGTGGTGACTTTAAAAAGGTTGAAAACCACTGCATTAGCACAATGTTCTGTAGTAACAATTAGAAAAAAAAAATTTAAAAATGATTAATAAAACAAAAATTAAATAATGCGTTTGTCATATCATACTGCGACACTCTACGTACACTTATA
The DNA here is from genome assembly GCA_025469315.1 of Stegophylla sp. TES_Ste_2020. Classification (NCBI taxonomy): domain Eukaryota; kingdom Metazoa; phylum Arthropoda; class Insecta; order Hemiptera; family Aphididae; genus Stegophylla; species Stegophylla sp. TES_Ste_2020. The sequence goes on from JAIPRM010001438.1 coordinate 26,693, forward strand.
CCGTTTTAAACGTAAAAGGTATTTTTTTAAATGTTTACCTCATTTAATAATATCCAACTATATCCGACATTACTGCTGAGACGTTTCAAATTAACAAAATTGATTTGGACCCGTTAACGAATTTAAAAAAACTAATAATATAGTACAACAATATGCGTTTAATTTAAGTCATACTACATTAAATTTACTTGTTTACGAAATAGTTGTTTAGGCCACACAATAATAGTACGTTTTCCTGTACAACAGCAGCCATAACTAAATTCTCGTAATTTACTAATCTCTATTTATAGGAGCTCTAGGTTTTGTCGATTTCAGTTCAGTAGTTATGATATTATTTTAAAAGACAGTTATTTCCATAATAATTGCATTTTAAATACGTGTATTTAATTACTATACAAATAGTTGTTTACTAAAACTTATACTGCAGCGGTCTATAGTGGAGCAGCCTACGCTTACTACGAGACCGTCAGAAATATTCAAATTAATTAGCGGGCGGACAAATGGGATACGAACGAAACGTTACTTTTTGACTTTCAGCCAGTATACTTTTTGTAAAGTTTAAATTAAGTAGCAATTATTTTAAACACTAAATTGAAAACATTTCAAACTCTCTTGATTGACGTTTTACGGCCACAGACACAAAATAAATTTGACTTTTAACGACGTTTCACAGATCTCATTTTAATTGATCGCCTTAATTAAAAATGTATAATCACATATTATAAATGGTAATTACGTACCCATTTAAGTTTCTGAATTATCGTTTAAAACGAGCACAATATGTGGCGGCAGCACTAAGTTCTGGTGTTCGATTGAAACCAAGTAGGTACAATCACTTCACGATTAGATGTGAAATCAATTTTAGAATCAAATCAAATAAATAAAATATAAAATTTAATAATTAGTAGCAACAACCCCCATTGAAACTCGATAAAGGATAAACGATTTCTCGAGCCTATACATTCGTCTGCAACTGAAACGTCATATTGCTTTTAATGAAATTCAAAAAGCAACGTGCCAAAAAAAAAAAACAAACACTGGTTGTTAGAGCACTTGCATAAGAATATTGAAAGGTATACGACCGACGTACAGTCATAATTCTCGAAAAAGAAATCCACAAACACAAAACAAAATATTTTATAAGTACATCATGTTATGACGGTGAACAAATGGTAGTGTATAATATTAGTTTTAGCCGGCAGTAATAAATAAAGAAAAAACCAAATGGATTAAAAAATCTATTATTAAATAATAGAGACTATTATTGTTCTTTATATTATTAACTTCTTTTGTTCAGAATCGTCTTCAATGAAGAGATAATTTATCGTTTCTTTAAAATTCTCCACACCCACTAAGAGTATCTGATCCAAGGAGCAAAGAATATCAGTGGTGGTGCGAAGTATGTCCGGCTTTTTTTGTTTGTTAAATTCATAAAAGAATTTAAAAAATATAATGATTCAAACGAAAACGTATACTCTTTTCGGTTTTACAAAAACAGTCACGCACTTAAAATAAATTAAAACAATAAACAAATCAAAAAAAATACATTTTTGTCTTAATATACAAACTTCGTTCCATCTATAAACAAATATAGAAGTAAAGACTTTGACAAATATTTGTATATTATAAAAAGAAAAAGATTAATAATCCAATTATAAACACGACGCAAAACTTCCGCCGTTGTCGTGTTCTTCAAACTACATAATTATATTGTATTTTATATAAAATTCCCGATAAATCGATAACGACACGCGATTTTTGACTTTTTTAACTGATCCACAGGATAAAAATAAGGCCAAACATAAATGACTGGGAGATAGATCATACAGATTTTAATGTTTAATTGTATCCCAATAATTCGAATAAAAAATTGCTTGCTGGAGACTTACAAGAAGATACACGTTCTATAAGTTATTATTTCGCGTCAGCCGGTAATGCTGTATTTTAATATTTAATTAATATCATCTTTAATTTTTAACAAACTAGATCAATCAAATAAAATTAGTGCATCATTAAATGAAGTTATTGAAATAATAATTATTATTCTAGCACTTCATCTTAATATTTTTGGTGATCTTTTTGGGATTTTTGATTAATTTTTTGTACTTTGAGATTCTGAACGAAGTGAAGAAGCTAGTATTTTTTACAATGATGTTTATTTTTTTTTTTTTCTGTTAATACTTTTTCGTATAGATATACTTGTACAAAAGATTTTCCCGGATTTTCCTCTAGTAGTCTAATTGGTATCTAAAAGAGGTCATTTTTTGAATTTCTCAAATCTTCAATTTTTTATTTTTTTTATTTATTTATTTATTTATATTTTTATTTATTATTTTTTTTTTTTTAACAAAAAGGAACAAAAAAGACTCGGAAACCATCATTTTTTTGATCCGAACTTTTTAAAAATTTTAACATATATAGACAATAATATGAAAAACATTTTGGCGCAAGAAAATTATGAAAATGTGAAAAAAAAAATTTTGTGCATTTTTCTAACACTTTACTTCGCACCACGTACATTCTTCGCTCTTCGGGTCAAATACTTTTGGTGTGTTGAAAATGACGATTATTATTGTTCTTTATATTATTAACTTCTTTCATTCAGAATCTTCTTATTACAGAAATGATTTATCGTTTCTTTAAAATTATAAACACCCTTCAAGAGTATCTGACCCGAGGAGTGAAGAATATCCGTGGTGCGAAGTATGTCCGGCTTTTTTTTTTTAATGCTTTATACAACTATAATATCAGACCCTCACAATTCGAAACTAAGGTGGAGAGGAGGTTGTGTGGATTTACCAAAAATATTGTATTGCACAAAACTAATACATTTTTAGGATTTGATTATTTATGGCTAGTATCGGTTTAATATTCAAAAGTTCAGATTCTTTTTCAACGATGGCTTTTAAAGCGAAAAACGTAAAACATTTACACACGGATTGAAGGGTTCGTGAGAGCAATTTTATTGGCTGGGGACCAAAATAATTCCGTCCTTAAGCTTCTAGAATAAGGGTCATACGACGTGAATTATTTATAGGAAATCGTCAGTGGGTTCAAACGATACCGGGCGGTGGTGGTGTTGCACGAAGAAACATTTAGGAAAAGGGCATTATTTAATGACATTTTAATGGTCGTAATGTCAAAATCTAACGGAAACCGTAGCAACTCTGCATCCACGATATTTTGATTCAAAATTTATACTTTCGTCTTTACATATAGCTAAGTATGAGCACCTATATAAGACAAAATAAACCGAGAGGGATACGATATTATATATTTACATTTTTCTTGTTATTTTTTTGCATCTTTACAATACCGATTATAACAAAGCTGGTTTCAATCATAATTTGACGTATTACATTTTCAAAAGTTTTCTCATTAAAAACATTAAATCCTGTACATTATATAATAAAGGAACACTGATAATCGATTTTGTCAAAACAAATAATAATCGTTACCAAATATCTATTGTTACATTAATATTCACACATTAAATTATGACAGTACTGGGTTCAGATCTTACCCGGCAAGTTAAATATAAAACAGTGACTGATCAGAGGTGCCACTATAAACATTAGTAGGTATTAATTTTATGTTATAATACATAAATTTTGGTTTATTATGTTTATATTTTATTGTAATTAGAAATTAACTATGGAGTATTCATAAGGTGTATATGTATATGAAAATCAATTTTTGTTTTTCGTAAATGTTAAATGTAACAAAATAATTTTTAGTTCAATCCTTCGAAACTGATAATCATTAAGTATTAGTTGACACTTCGCTCTGAATCATTTTATTGAAGAAATAATTTATTGTTTCTTTAAAATTCAACATACCCACCATGAGTATCTGACCCGAGGAGCGAAAAATACCAGTGATGTGAAGTATGTTCAAGTTTCTTGTCTATACTTTACTTATCTTTACTTTACTTTACTTTACTTTTAAATAATTTGAATATTATAAATTTTCTAACAATTGATCGAAATGGCATGCATGCAATTTTCTTAAAAATATTTAGTTTTGATTTTAGCAATGAATTCAGCAAAAAATGTATTTTTTTAAATAACGTGCAATTTTGAATTTCAAAACTTAAAATCTTAATACAAAATGAATATTATTAAATTTTAACTTCACCCAGGTACACTTAAATAATAAATTAAGAAATCAAAATGATAAGCACTTTTTATTATTGACAAATTTAGGTTTACATTTAGAAACCTAATTTAAAAAATGTTCTTATGCACTTTAAATTTCAAATTTCAGTATCAAATTATTGTTTTTTTAATGCATTTAGTTGTATTCATTACTATTTACAATACGTTTTTTTTATAAAATCTATGTTCAGTGGGTATATTTTATGAATCTACTAATATATAAGTACCAACATACGTCAGTAGCATGTATAAGTACTTACATACAGTTAATAAAAATTTAAAATTATATACAAATTCTAGTCAGATTAATTTTTTAAATGCTATGATTAATCTTTATTTTGAGTTTAATAAAAATTGACTTGAACTCATGAAGTAGCGCCAAGTAAAACAAATGCCAAATCTACAATTATTATTGCGTTATACCTATGCTACATATGTGCATTACTTATACTTCATCCACAGGTACTTTGCATTGTTTGTCAAGGTAGTAATTATATTATGAAATATAATATAAAATTGAGTATAAAATTTATCTACCAAAAACTTAATTTTTATATAAATATTAAAAATGTAAAAATATTAAAAATATTTAAATACTTGTCTAATTTCTCTGAATTTTATTTTTAATTATCAAATTAATTCAATTTTGAAGTGTTTAATTTTAATTTTTTATTCTTATTACACATACTTAAGTACCAATTAACCAAGCTATAAATTAGTAAATCTAATCAATTAGTTTATCTTGATTTAATTAAAAAAAAAAAAAAACATTTTATGGATTCAGATAATAATAAAATAAGTAATAAATATATATAATTAGACAAATAAATACCTATCAAAAGAAAATTAAATAGAGAAGAAAATTTTAATTCCTTGACAAAGATGCAAGCAAAGCAATCTCTTTATAAATCTAGAATTATCATAATAAAATACAGACTTTACTTAACAATATAATAGGTATGAAGTAGACTACATTAGGTTAATATTTTTCACATGTGACATGACTTTATTATAAGACTTACCTATATAGTTCAATATTAAATTCATTAAAAAAGTATAATGAATTCAAAATAGGTACCAATACCTAATTAGATACCTCGTTAGATACCTACAAATTATTATATTGATTAAAACAATAATCCAAGTTCATTTTACCATTAGTTATACATCTTTTATTTGTATAGATATATATTGATAATATATATGTATATATGTACCATAGTAGGTACCTACATAACCTGTGAAGTGTCGAAGTTCTCTATTAGGTTCCACTGAAGACCAAATTTTTAAGCTATGGGTAGGATTAAACAAATATTTATCACAAAAAGTATAAAATACATTATTTTGTACACAGCATAATAGTTATGCTTGAGTGCATCACTATAATAAAATTATTGATGTCAATCATTCCGCTTGATAGACTGTGTAATCATATAATTCACTATTAGTTATCTATTATCATTATTCATTACTATTAAGTCACAGTAATTTGTGGACAATATTCTTATACCTACAATGCATTTATAATATTAAAACTCAAAAAAGGAAGTTGAGGATTTATCTATCTATACCAAGGATGGACAACAAGTTACTAAAAGGCCACTTTTCAGAATTTTAAAATCTCGAGGGCCAAAAAAGAAAAAAAAAGGTCATTAAAATGTATTTTTATCATTATTTATTTATATTTGTACAACATGTTTAATGTGAGATTTAAGAATGTGAAGTTGCAGATAATACTTTAGTAAAATCCGAGGTAAAATTGAATTCTTTATCTGTAAGTTGATACACATATTAAAGTTTTATAATAATAATAATAATCTTTTATTAACAGATATAATTCCAATTTACATTTTTTTTTGTATATATATATATATATATATATGTAATTATGTAATTTAATATAATACCTCGTATAATACTTATAGCTATAAGTTTATAATGATAGGTACATTTTATAGTTTATAAAAATAATTTACAAAAATTTCAAAAATAAATCAAAAGGTATACACAAAATACAAAGTAATACATGAAAAAATAAAATAAATAATAAAAAATAAAAGCAAAAGCTTTGTAATTTATTTTATTTGATATATCTCAATATTTGAACAGAAAATTCAGTCAAGAATGTATTATGGTTGTATCTATGCTTTCCCTTGATTTCATGTGCTATATGTTAGAAAATGTACATTCACATATGTAAGAAATTCATACATCAAACAAAGATATGTTACACATTTAAATCAGAAAACAAAAATTATTTTTAATAAAATATAATTTCTTGTGCAAAAGTACACAATAATGCACTGATTGTAATTTATATACACATAATAGGTAGGCTCGTAGGTAGGTATTTAAATTATAAAGTGCTTATTAAATTATAATTAAATTTTACCTACACCAAATCTGTCTATAATTAACAAATAATTCTTCAACCATTAAAAGTACTCCTGACCAAATATTATTACAAATATCTATATCTATTAGGTAAGCTGTAGTATTTGGATACCTACCTAAGTAATATAATAAGTAATAACCTCGGTAATAACTAATTATTATTACAAAGCATACTTAAAATGTACTAGGCGCCTAAAACTTAAATAACACTAGGCTTAATGTTTAACCAGCTACAGTACCTGTATGACAAAACAGTAGGCAGATATTTAATAATCTAAAAATAATTTTGTAACAATTTTGCAAAGCATTTTGCAGGACATTTTGCTTAATACTTAATAACTTTATTTTAATTTACTAATCTTTACTTTACTTTTTTTTGTATATATCTATCCAATAAATAAAAAAAGTAAAAAGACAATTTTACTAAAAATAAAAAATAAATTACTTTCCACTATTAACAAAGAAAATCAAAAAAATTTACAAAGTTAAAATTTAAAAAAAACATCCAAAGATTTTTTCACATTTTCAAAATTGTTTTGTCTCAAAATATTTTTCATGTTATTGTCTATTTACATTTAAATTTTCATATTTAAATTATATTTGAAAAAAATATGGTTTATAAAATATTCAAATATTTTCATATTTGAAAAAACTATTGAGAATTTCGAAATATGATCTCTCAAGAGTACCATCTATCTAAAGAAGCAAATCTGGTTTCAAAAAGTTGCTGGTAAAAACTTTTGGACTAGTATATTTACATGAATACGTGTATATATATATAATATATATATATAAAAAAAAGAATCATCATTATAAAAACAGAGGTGAAATCACTACACTAGCTTCTTCATTTCACTGGGAATCTAAAATAAAATTTCAACAATATAATTTACTAATCAGTAGCTATACCTAATATTGTTGAATATTTTATTCAAAGAAATATTTAAATTAGGTAAGTACCTAGGTTGTAAATAAAAATTAACGTACCATTTCAATATAACAAGTAACCATAAAAGTAAAATAATTAGGAATAAGAATACATAAAAAATCATTCCTAAAGTTTTAATAAAAACCAAAGCACTAATGGTAAAATTAAGAACCATGGATTTTGTTCTCCTAAAAAATAGTAGAAATGTTGCTTAGCCACTCCTTCTGTTTTTACAGGTATACATTTATAGAGTAATGTTTTTCAAATTTAAAATTATAACAGGCACCTACGTTCCTTTTATTAAATGATTACAGGGATGATTACCAAATCTATTTTCAGGTGGCGATTTCTTTATACTATATAGGTACAATGTATATGTATTGTTACATATCAGATGATTGTGATTTATTATAAGTATAGTCTCAGGTATAGTATATACCTACCCAATATGAATTTTAATTTAATTTTCTGAATAAAGTCAAATACTAGGCACCTACCAAAATAGTTGAAAAGTTAAATAAAATACACTATACCATTCAGCAGCTAATAACATACCTATTTGAAATATTATAGTAGGTACCTAATCATAATATGCCTAGAAACATTAACACTAGATAATCATATAGAATATCATTGCAATAATATACAGAAGTACTATAGGTAAGTAGCGAGGTAAGTAGGTATTTGTGAAGTTGACATTCTAATACTCAAACAGAAAAAGCTTTTATCAGCACAAATCTGAAAACAGTGAAATTATTACGAATAAACATCATAGCTTATAATTTAAACCGAACAATAACCCTATAGTGAGATTAGTCTCTGGATTAGTCACAGTGCCCTGAATGATAAACACTCTTAACAACTTAAATATTTGTTTTTCCAATGAGCAGATAAAGACAGATATCAAAATATGAAATAATGCTATTAGAGCTATTATACACTTAATGTACAATAATAAAATTGTTTATTACTTTATTAGGTATCACTGAATTGTTTGTGTGCCTAATTCTTATAAGTAATGCAATTGATCACAGCACACTAATAATGGTACCAAAACATAATACATGTACCTACCTATATTGTTGTTAGATTTGTTCTAAAATTTGTAATCCACATTTCATGGTCAAAAATATATGAATAATATTGGAAATGGTTGTTTTTAACTCTTGTAAGTAATAACTCTTGTAAGTAAATTGTCTTGAGCATATTATTTTTCACAAAAATCTACTGACTACCTACCTATATTTATTTATTTATTTAGTTTATTATCTATAGTTAGTACCTAGTTGAGGTTTTAATGACTAGAACTTAAATTATTCAAATAATCAATTAACACAACCTCAAAGACAACATAATTATTATGAGTTATCATTTACAAGACTTTTCTTAAATTATTCAAAAATCTAGGTAGGTACTAGCACCTACCTAATTACCAAGTACCTAATTATTTGGATTTAAAATTAGATAAAATTGTATAAATGTAAAATTAATTCAGTGTAACTTTCTCAGTAATAAGAAACAAAATAATATTTTATGAATTTATTTAGTCAATGGGTACCCGAGTGTGTACCTAAGTACTTAGGTACTTGTGTAGGCAAGGTTTTAATAATTACCTATTATGTATCTAAAATTATCCAAAATGTTCATATATTAACAGGATAACTCTCGTACAATAATCAATTTAAAGTTCAATTTGTACCTAAATTTTGTAGGAATACCACTTGCTCTCTAATTATTTTCAACTGATCCTAGTTAAAACCACAACTTTAAGTTCTACAATGGGGAGATTTATAAAAGTAATAATAATAATGAGGCACAACTTATTGAGGTATCTACCTAGCTATTATGCACAACTAATTATTCAGATATTTGGAATCGTCTGGAATCATAATATCAAATATGATAAATAATACACACAGCACCTAATTAGGTTTTATGTACACAATAACACTATACCTGAACAGTAGATAGTGTTGTCAAATTTGTAATTCGGATAATTCGGATATTTGGCATAATTAATCTCGACCTGACTAGGTGATAACTACAATCAACCTACTAATTACTATTAGGCGAGTATACAAAATTATCTAACAGTATGGATAATTATTTGATGTACACGGCACATTAAGTATTTAATTGGCTCAGATTCGGTTGAATCTTCGTTTTTTGTCAACTGATTATAGTCGCGAGTAAGGCACGAGATCGAAACAACGACAATGCGACCAAGTGAAAGTCTCGGAAACACCTACTATACTCGAGATTGATTTTGCTATATGAATATAACTATATAAGTACTTAATCGGTACCTACCTACATAAATACTGGCGAATCGTTAAAACGAGTGGTAAAACGCGTAGGTTAGGTCAACATCGTGTGAGGGAGGTGGGTAGTGTTTTCGAAAAACCCCGAGACACGATTCGGGTTAAAAAATGGGAATGGAAAATAAAAGACACTTTTTTCCAAAAAAATAAAAAATCACTCACCGCAAATCCCAGAGTAGAAGCTTCGACGAACACCAACTGCAGGATCTCGAGTAGAAAAACGCCGGCACAGCAGCGGTCTACGCCAAGGAGGAGCAGAAGTCGTCGTCGTTATATCTGGTTGCGGCACGGACAGACATCGTGTTCGGGCGTTGTTGCGGTCGTCACGAGAGAGCAATAATATTATTGTTATTATAAATTATTATGACCGTGCGAGATAACGAAGCGAACAACATAAAAGAAAAACAATAAAAAAAAAAAAAAAACGCTTTTCGTTTCGTTATCTGTATTCCGTGATGGCACACCAGACGAGAATAAAATGATGACATAGATTATTAGACAATAAACAATATAGTAAGTTGTAGTCGACGACAGCGATCACTGCAAAGCGATGAAAAGGCGGGAAAGACTTTTGGGAAAAAGACACCTCGGACGAAGAAACGATACCCGGGACTCGGCGGTAGCGGCAGCAAACGAGGCGCGATAACAGCACAAGTTGAACCGGACGACCGAATGTCGTTTCTCGAACCCGTTATGTCTCGCGCACCACGCGAGTATCCACTACGACGTTGTTAACAATGCGCGTGCCTCGCGATGATGGTGAGCGGTTGCAGCGGTGGCAACGATGTGGTGGTGGTGGTGGTGGTGGTGGCAACAGCGGTTGCAATCGTGGTGGTGGTGACGGCGGCGGCGGTTTATACGTAGTCCAGGAGATCCGAAGCGCAGCGCCACCAGTGCGGCCGCCGTCGTAGTAACACAGCTGCTGCTGCCGAAAAACAGGTTATGACACGACTGGCAAACAAGTGGTTTGCGCGCGGTGCCGAAGTGGTAGGTGGTCGGGGACACGAGTGTGTGACGTCACGACGACGACGGAGCAACATGAGACAGTTCACCGTCGTCCAAACTCATAGTTTTGAGCGCCAAAATTTTGACTCTCGCTGAATATACGCGTGAAATGTGTGTTGAAATTAGAAGCGTGATTTACGGGATTCAAAGATACGCAAATGCATAAATTGAATTATTTTTCTACACGCTTTAAAATATGTATAGATACTCATGATATTGTGTTTTTTTTTAGGTTTTCTCGTGGTTTTATCGCAATATGTTAGAGATTATCACACAGATATTAAACCGGAGTTTATTTTCGTCTATAGGCAAATTATTAATTGATAATAGATATTTGTAATCAGTGGCGCATTTAGAATATATATTATATACGCACCGGGGCGAAATAATTTTACCACCCCCCTCCCACTAACTTGTTGGTAGTCTTTACAACCTCAGACCTTTCCTCTCCACCCTCAATTAACAAAAAATGTGCCTCTTGCTTACTTCGAATAACATTTTAAAATGTATATTCTAGGGTTTAACAGTATATAATATTTCAGTGTTTTATTCAATTAAAAAATTATACCAAATAATACACTTTAGTAAAATAGTAAAAGTTATATTATGTTATGTAAGTT
>JAIPRM010001439.1:0-36128 GCA_025469315.1 Stegophylla sp. TES_Ste_2020
TAGATTGTACTTTAGAGAGGTCATTTTTGGAATTTCTCAATTCTTCAATTTTTTTTTTTGGAAAAAACTACCCAAAATTTGACAAAAACGACTCGGAAACCATCATTTTTTGATCCGAATTTTATGGATATTTAAACATAGAAAGAAAATCCTATAAAAAAGATTTTAGTGAAAAAAAATTTTGGACATTTTTTGAAATTTTTTTTTTTTTTTTAACTTCCTTTATTCAAAATCGTTTTACTGAAGAAATGATTTATCTTTTCTTTAAAATTTAATACGCCCGTCAAGAGAATACCACCCGTCGTGCGAAGTACACCCATCGTGCGAAGTATGTCCGGCTTTTTTATTTTGTTCTTCAGAAATCATTTTTTTTTTTTTTACCAAAAGTTTTGTTCAGCCACTTCAGCAGAACTTTGCTTCATTTGATGTCATTTTTCGAAAAATTTTCAAAAATTTTTTGCTAAAATCTCCTTCAAATTTGTGTATAAATGGTCAAATATGCCAAAAATGAATTTAATGAAATCGTTCTCAGTAATTTAGTCATAACTCTAAAATTGATAATACTAAAGATGTGGATTTTTCTCTCATTATCGACAATATTGTAATACAGGCAGACATTTTTGTGAATAAAAATAACCACTTTTGATATTTAGTTTTTTGAAAGTTTTTTCAAATAAAATATTTATCTTTTGATTCGGTATATTTGTTTCCACCATAAAAGTCTCAAGTATATCAGATTTTCTATCCATGTTCAAATTTTTTTAAAAGTAGGTTCAATGAATTTTTACAAATTATTTAAGTAAGATCTGTATGAAATTCATAATTTTCAGTTTAAATAACCTCTTTTTTTTTAATTAAAACCACGCAAAATTTTTAATTTCTAACCTTGGGAAAAATTGTTATTGGCTTTTTTTCGATTTTCAAAATTGATTTTGTATCCCATGAAAAAATATGAAATGACGCCACTGGTGTGCTCCAAAAAATTAACCTTTCTTTGTTAAATTTAACTATTTTTACCAAATTTTTGTCAATTTTTTCAACCTTCAGGGGGAGGTCGGACCTTTAGACCCTCCCGCTAGTTACAGCCTTGAGTCTAAAACAATATTATGTCGTGTTAGTTTTACATGTTGTTTTTAAAAACAATTTTAAGAATATTTTAATAATCTTTTATTAATTTATTTTCTCAAAAAACTGTAATAGTCAACTAAATTTATAAAAAAAAGTGTGTAGGTACTTTGCACCTTGGGGTCTTTTTTGCACCTCGGGTGAGATACTCTTGACGGATGTGTTGAATTATAAAGAAACGATAAATCATTTCTTGAATTAAACGATTCTGAGTGGAGCGTCAACTAATACACCATGATAATTATCAATTTTTAGCATTGAACTTAAATGTTATTCTAAAAATTATTTTGTTTCAAACAACATTTACAAAAAACAAAAATTGATTTTCATATATTCACTTACACCTAATGAAAATTCCAAAAATAATTTTAAATTACAATAAAATATAAACATCATAATAAAATATTTAATCATCGTAAATCAGCATTAATTCACTATGATATATTTAGTACCAGTGCCATAAACTGGGGTGAGGCAAGCGAGGCTCCTGCCTCGGACACCCGAATACTAAGAGCGCCAAAATATTATTAATAACATAATAACTATATAAAAATTATAAGTATTATACAAAGTAATTTAGAAAAAAAATGTATCAGCCATATCCATTGTTTTTTCACTTTTATTTACCTAAAATATACAACAATAATTTCTCATTTTAAAATTATTTTTGGTTCAAAACTTAATCTGGGTACGAAATTAATTGTCAAAAATTACTTTTCCAATAATCGATTTTAAATTTACGTATCTGTTTTTTGAATTTTTGTTATTAAATTTGTGTCAATCAATTTGCTTTTTGGACTTAGAAATTCCCTACGAGAAACGATTGAAGTAATAATGCAAGATATTTAATTTGTGCTACAAAAAAGTTAGAAAATTTTTAAATATCAACAGTTTTTATAAGGAATAAAAAATAAGAGACTCGACTTTTTGAATCAGAAACGATGTCATTAATATTTCTACAAATAAAAACTTTTGGATATCAATTTATCAGTTCAATTGATATTATTTTTACTCAAATCACTAAGAGATATAAAAACATTTATGAAATATTTAATTATTAAACGACTTTTAGATTTCACTCCGACGATTCATTGATAAAATCGAATTAGTGTGAGTCGCAAAAATCAGCTGCTGATTTAGAAATAAAATATAATAAAAATACAATTTCACGGAAGTTACTGAAAAAATAGTGGGTAACCAAATACAATTTAGTTTTTGGGTTTTCTTGAAATGATTAATGATTATAAGCTTCAAGAATCTTATTCGAATATTGATATTGATCTATTAGGATTTTTCTCTCAATTTCACTAACATTAGCGACGGTTGAAAAACACTTAAGCAAACTCAAATTGATTAATGGTGGCTGAGGGGTCTGTAGCCCCTCCCGAAATTTCAGGAAATCTTAAATTATTATATAATTAATTATAAATAATATAAAATATGGGATATGGTAGGTAGCTGATAGTTGTTGAAAAAAGTTATAAGTGATAAGATCAGTAGGGATAAAAAATGTTTGATGAAGACATAATTTAAAATTGTTTATAAATTTTAATAAGTACTTAATATAATAATTGTATAGGTATTAGGTACACAATTCATCGTCTTAATCGTTTTATTATTTATTCTGTGTTGTTTTCTACAACGGGCGAATACAAATGCTATGAACAAGAGGGGAAATTTTAAGTAAACAAGCAAAATATAAAAAGAAAAGGTCATATGATCATATAAAATACATTTTTAGGTTTTGGTTGTAATTCCTATTCAGATCCAGACTATTTCAACGTTTATGGTACAAATGACAATTAACTGGTGACTATAATGAGAAAAAAGCAAACAAAAAAAAGAGGGGGTGTCATATATTTTTATCATTTCCTTTAGAGAGAAAATCAATTTTTGCAAACGGGGAGGTGGAAGGCGATTGTCCTTGTATCCGTCACTAGTATCTTGAACCATAGGCGCAATTAAGGAGGATTTAGGAGGTTCAGCCACCCTTAAAAAATCACTCAGATCCAACACGTTTAAGCATCTAAACTGTTAAGCCTTTGAAGAACTAAATCAATCAAATAAACATGTTAGCCCCTATAAAATTAGTCCTAATTGCACTAATGCACTATAATGTATTCAACTGATCATCCCTCCCCGAAAAAAATTCCTGGCTACGCCACTGTATTGATACAACTATAAAAATCGGTTAATACGGTTTAATATTAATTAATTTCAAAATAACAATTATGATTAGGTTTCTTCAGAGGAGGAGGGCGCAATTTTAATGTTAAATGCTCATATGAAATTATGTCTTGTTACGGCTTTGTTTAGTACTGTCAGTACTGATGTTTATCGTGTCACCTCTAGTCATTCATTATTGAAAAAAGTGAAAAATATTTAATTTACCGGGTAAGGGCATTCGAACTTGACGTCTAGACCACAAGAACAGCGTTGAAAACTGTTGAAAATGTAGGAATTTAATACTATAACTGAAAATATTGAATTTTCAAAATAGAATAATTAGATAACTATTTATTCGTTTTTAGTTCATACCATCATATTCTGCAGCATCGAGAATAATATATAAAATGGCAAAAAAAAAAAAACAACTTTTTAGGGCGTTCGTAAATTAGAAATATATACCATACAATTTTCCTTACTTTCTCCGATTTTTTTAAAATTAAACACGTGTTAAATGTTTAATTAATCGTTCTTAAAAATTTATTACATCGTAATACTCGCAATGAAACTCTTCACATAAATGCCTACGAGTAGATTAGGTCGTAGATTGGTCGAACAACTTTTTCTTTTGTGTACGTTAAAGCATATAATTTTACGAAAAACTTACGAATTCCATTATAATGCTATCTTTAAAAGGTTATAGAAAAAAAAGTTAACTTTTGATTTTTTTTTTTAGATAAATATAAATATTATGTGCGTGAGATCATATTAAATTTTCAAGTCTTAATATCAATAATTCAAAATTTTATTACATAAAAATTTACAAAAAATTAGAAATTTCCAATATTTTTAAAATGCTATACTTAACTCAAAATTGATCAAATATTTTTAAAATGTTTATCTAATGTTTTCGTGTCAATTCTTAATGTTTAATGGAAGTTTCAATATTTTAACTACATTATTTTTGAAGTCATATTAAAAAGCAATTTTCAATTTTACGAAAATTCCCGGTAATATTTAGGGATAATTAAATTAAGGCATATTTTACCGTTTTTTGTAAATTTTTCGACAGACTTTCCTCGTTTTTGGAAAAAGTATTGGAAAATTTGAAAAATAACCTATTTAAAGTACCATCTGTGTATTATTTTTTATAAAAAAACTTTTGGACAAGTATTTCTATACGAAAGTAATTTCTATAAAGAGAAAAAAATAAACGTCATTGTAAAATCATAAGTTTCTTCCCTTCGCTTAAAATCTAAAAAATACATTTATAAATTAGAAGTAATTACTAAATTAAATACTTTATAAAGTGCACTAGAATGTGCATTATGCATGTATATAGTGAAGATAAATACTTCTGTTTCATTGTTGATCTTAATTTATTTTTTACATTTGGTAGTTTTGAAAATAATCTTTCACGGGTAAAACTTATCACTGGAATCACACTAAATATGTTAAGGACACAAATATATTTTACTTTTCTATGTATGCTTATAAAAATTAATTTTAAAAAAATACAGTCTTTTTTGCTTTGGCATACCCCCTGACTGCGTCTTTGAATATTATCCTAAGCCTAGTCTACTACCTACTTTATATTTTTTCATTTCGCGAAAAATACAAAATCATAGATATGTTTTTGGGAACTGTTTTTTAGCTACAAAACAGAATACAATTAAAAAATAATTCCATCATAATATATCGATTCCGACGAATATAAAATTGACATACCGTTTCTATGGTAACAAAATGTATTTATTCGTTGCCAAGGTAACAAAAGATTGTTACATATTTACCAGTTTACTATAATCGCACTCTTATAAATTATTTAAAGTTCCCTCTCCCCATATATTGTATATTTGTATAATATACGATAAAATTAATTAGGTATCTTTATATATAAATGAAGGGTGGAATCAACGTGCAGTCAAAACTACCGAACCGATTTATTTGAAATTTTCAGTAAATGTACTTATTACTATGTATAGGCGCACCGAGAAAGGATTTTTGAAAATGCAACTCCCAAATAGGTGAAAAGGGACGTCCGTGAAGTTAGAGGCACAACATTAAGAGTCGTCAATGAAACTTATCCAACAAATTTGTTGGTAAATGTTGGATAGGTCTCCAATTTTGTTGAATGGTATTTTTTTTTTTTAGTTTTTTACATTTTTGAGCCGCTTACTTCACACCAACAGCGCAATTTCTTAAAAAATGTCTAAAAATGTACTATATAATTTGTTGGTCATTGTTGGAAAAGTCCTGGAGTTTGTTGAACATTTCCCTATTTTATACGAATTTTTGAAAATGCGTTTCTGAACAAAAGAAAAAATAATAATGACTTCTTTGACTAAAATGACATCTTTGCTCCACTCAGAATCTAAAATGAATGAATGAATGTATGCATGTTATTAATATGTACATTATAATCAGTAACTACAGAACGAAATTTATTCAGGTTCACTAATAGACAGGGTGTTTAATGAAAACGAAATACTTAATCCCATTTATCTAAAACTAGAAACTGTCAAACAGTTGATTATTTTAATAACTTAAATCATGGGCGAAGCCGGGTAATTAAGCTAGTATTATATAATTTAATTTATTTCATAATTAATATTATACCTAAATTTTATTAACTATTGTCTAAAAGTAACACAAAGAGAGCTCGTTGTAGGCTAGAAATTCTGTCAATAAATAATAATAAATAAAATATTTATGTCAGTTTTTTCGAAAGAGACATTAATTTAATGAATAATATGTAATATACGGAATTTTCCAAATTATATCGCAAGTTAGAGTCTCCCCTGGGATTTTTTTCCGTTTTAAGCCCTGGATACATGTAATAATGCTGTGTGCGCATATAATATTTGTTATTTGCAGGATCAAATACTATCACTCATCGCACCAAAGAAGAGCAACCGCAATTAAAATCTGGATCATTGAAAATCTAGTTGTAAGCTTTTAATAATTTTAAATATTATAAGCAAATATTTTCGGTACTTATCTCTTAAATTTTTATACACCACATTCAATACAATCATAAAACGGCAAAAACCAAATAATCTAAATAAAATAGTTATTTTTTCGACTGTTCACATTGCCAAACCATTAACAAAACTACATTTAACCAGTATAAAAATTGCACACCAAACTTCCCAATCATACTTTTCCATTTTTTTCCATTTAAAGTGTAGAAAACCTACCTGTTTTTGGTGTAGGCGGTTGCAATCGCACAGCATTTTACTTCATTGATAAGTCAGTAGCAGAACCAGACCTAGGGATGGATACAAGGGGCATTAATTCTGTTAATATGAGAATTATCAACCCCAAGAGCAATAGGCTTTTTTATTTCTGTAATAAATTCTATTTGACAATAATCTATTGAAATATTTCTATTACTATATAATGTTTTTGTTCGATGAATAATTATATTAGGATTCCATATACTTTATACAACTTTACATCAAATTGATTAAAAATGTCCAAAAATAATTTCTTTATTTTGTTGATTATGTTTTAAAAATAAACAAAACAAGACTACATACCGGTTTTTTAAGAAAAAATTTTGTTTGACAAACCTAATATGAAAGAAAAAAAATAATAGACGTTAGATTCATAAAAATTTTAGTTGTACTTCTATTGTTTCTTTACATTATTTATGTTAAAATAAGTTATATATCTATTTACTTATATGTATTTTAAATCATAATTTAGTTATAATATTTGTAAAAATGATGCCAAGCATAGATATAATATATAATAGTGTATATAAATATATATACATATATTATATAAAAAAGAAAGTATTAAAGGTACAACAAATAAAAAATAAAATAGTTCAAAATTTAAATTAATAAGTTTAATATATTTAAGTCAATAATATCAGAATCTTACATTATGCTACAAGACTTGTTTGAATTTTCAGTTTTTGTGGATGTGATATTTTCAACTTCACATACCATTGAAGTCTCAGCTGTTGTTTTTTGAAATGGATATTTAATAATATCCCATACCTTTTTAATTTTGTTTGCACGCAAATATTCATGCCTTGGTGAGACCTCCAACTTCCGTTTTTTTGCTTGATATTGTAAATTGTCATCATCTGAAGTATCTTCCAATTGTTTATGATTCAATGGTAATCTTGAAAATATATTTGAATACGATGTAGAAAGAGACATAATATGTTTATTTTCTGAATCTTCATCTTCCAAACCATCTGAAGAAACTGATCTTTCTTCTTCTTCAATATGGCTCGAAGAATATGAACTTCCTGAGCCATCGATGGAAACTGTCTGAAAAATTGAATTTATTTATCATATTAGTTGAACAAAATTCACTGAAAGTGACATATATACAAACAAGGGAAGCTTATGTACTAGATAAGTACCAATGAACCAGTGATGGCTCGTGTTTAGGTTACGCTAGTATAGGCGCACCATATAACATTTATTTAAACCATTATTTTTAACAGCTTATTGTTAACATATCTTTCATAAAAAATGACGTTATTCATAATATTAAATTATAAAAACACATATTCACAGTGTTAGTACAAAAATATTTTGTGAAAATAGTATACAATAACTCTTTAAATAAATTAAGTTATGCAGTATACACACTTAACAGTTCTAAAAATCGCAGAATCCAATATGTTTGTGTTAATAGCCTTGAGCAACAAAATGGGGAACATCGAAATACACTGCATTTTGATGCCTATGTTACAAACTGACTACGATTACAAAGTTCAATATAGGTAATCACGAGAATAATCATGAAACCGATTGACTACGTTATCTACGTTTAGATAGGTAGATGATCTAAAAGGGATTTTATAATTTTTTAAATTTCAGAAATTAGAACTTTCCCATGACAGTTTTTAATCTATGTATTTTTTTTTATTCCTATCTAAATTCAATCTATTGATTTAAACAGCTTTTTTTTATGATATTTATTATTATTTAACAAGCTACCTATGAGACTAATAAAGATATGCATAGAAAATGTATTATGAAAAATGACCAATAAAAAAATAATTTTTTTACATTTACAGTTTAGATTTTTAGTGGAGAGATGAAGCAAGTGTTTTTACTAAGGTGATTAATTTTTTTTTGTGTATAGAAAAACTTGTTTAAATGATTCGATCAACAACTTTTAGAATCAGAATTCAGCTGTAGATAATATTAAAGAAAGGTCATTTACCAAAGTTATCTTTAGTTTTTTTTTTTTTTTAAATATAAAAGAAAAAAACGCATCTATAATTTTTTTTTTTTTTGAATCCAAACTTAACAATAATTTATACAAAGTAAAACAAACAATAATTTTTCTTTGAAAAATATATTTTTTCTTCAAATTTTTTTCCTGTTTTTGGTTACTGGCTTGGTAAAAATAACAGGGCTGCACCAGTACCAAAATTAAAAAATATGAGACTAGTGACATTATTTGGGGAAAAAAGTGACTAATTTTTTATCAAAAAATAATACAGTGAAACCTCAGAATAGCAGACACTCTCAGTCACCAAAATTTCGTCTATTATTCGGATGTGTTTGTTATTCAGAGGGGAGTTTAGCTTATAATGAATACACATCCGTTCCCGAATAAATGTCTGCTATTGAGAAGTGTCTACTATTTAGAGGTGTCTGTTAGGGGAGGTTTCACTGTATTATTACTTTTTAATCATATAATATTATTAATAATCATTATAATATATATTACTGCACTTATAATCATAAATAT
Organism: Stegophylla sp. TES_Ste_2020; assembly: GCA_025469315.1. Classification (NCBI taxonomy): domain Eukaryota; kingdom Metazoa; phylum Arthropoda; class Insecta; order Hemiptera; family Aphididae; genus Stegophylla; species Stegophylla sp. TES_Ste_2020. The sequence continues at coordinate 9,022 of JAIPRM010001439.1, forward strand.
TAAATAATAAATAAATGAATGAGCCATGACTATATGAACACTGCATGAAGACGTTTTTTTTTTTTGGGGGGGGTTTTTTTGAGAGAAGTATGACATAGGAGGTTACTCTTTCTTTCATAGGTCTTTTTATATATTAAGGAACCTCATATAACCTTAAATTTTTAAAATATTTTTTCCTGCTTGATAAACTGATGTGGCCTATCCATTTATTTATGGATACTTCACAGACTTAAAAGCTGGGATGCCAATTTCACTTTATTATCATAGATTACATAAAACCAGATAGTGTACTTCTTAGTTTGCTAATAACACAACCTGACCTCAATTCAGACTGGCCGCATTTGAGGAATTAAGATATTGTACATCTTTCATTATTTTCATTAAAATAAGCAATTTTTGGCAAGTGAAGATGTGAAAGAGAACTAGGAAGGGTTAGTGATGTCGGGAGTAAAACAGAATCATGATAAATAATAAAAGTAATTGATAAGTAGTTAAAAACAATAACTTTTTATAAACTTTTTTTTCATCAGAGGTAACATTGATCTGAGGTCAGATTTTGGTTCATTTATATTTTTGAGAAATAAATAGCTTAAATAGGGAGTGCACCATCTAATTTGTCTTATCTGTTATCTGTGATATTATTGTGTACAGTACACAACACAGTATAGTGTGTAATCAGCTTAAACTTTTTAACAAAATTGTAATAAATAATTTTTGCCTTAAATCAAATCTTGTTAATTTGGATACCTAGATTGCAACATAAAATGTTTACTATTGTTAAAGAAAAAAGTAACAAAAAGTCACTTTTTTCAAGAAAATTTGGAAAAAAATGACAAAATGCCAAAAAAGTGATATAAGTGACTTTTAGTAGCAGCCCAGAAATAATAAGTTGGTGTCTGTATTGTGTGCTGAAGTGAGATGCACCACACCAAGTCAATATTTTCTATATTTGAAACCTAGAGAGCCCAGCTCTCTATTAAAACCCATCCAGTAAATTATCATCAGTAAATTTGATTTCAAAAAGTTGCTGACTGAAACTTTTGGACAATTATATCTATATGAAAAAGTATTTACAGAAAAAAAAAAAAAAAACATCATTGTAAAAACACTAACTTCTTCACTTCGTTAAAAACCTAAAAATTGTCTCTAAATGTATTTCTTGTCCTGATCTATCATTCTCTACAAAAGTATTATTAATTAATCATTTAAATGATTATTCAATGATTATGGAACATGTACCTAATGAAAAAGAAATTATTAATTTTTCAAATGTATCTGGTATAATTTGTATAGTAAAAATATGCTTTCAATAATTTTTAATAGTATACAATTTATCAAAATCTAGAATTAAAAGGTGGTTAAAAAAATATGAATTAAATAATAAACGTGAATATCTTCCAGACAGGGGAAAAAGTTGGAAAATGGCCATAGAAGTTATTATGAGTGTGATCGAACAGGTATTCATAAAGAAATTGATAGTTCTAAAACATAAATAAAATCACCAGGGAGTAAAATTAATATTAACTGTACAAATCACATTATACTATTTTAACATTTAAGTAAAAGTAGTTGTGATGTCATCTTTTATAAATATTACTATGGCCACCAAGTAAGTGAACTCCAACACATCAACCTACCAATTATAAAAAGCATGAAACAGAAGCTAAATTATCACAAAACATTACAATGGGAAGAATATTGGATGATTTCAGAGGTAATATAGAGAGTAATTAAAATAGAGAATACCTTATTACACGGGCCGATTTGCACAATATTAAACAAAAATACAATACATAATTATTACACATTATTGTTAACCTAAATTAAATGACAATTTGTAAATTTTGACCACAATGTATGATTGTGGTACTGTATTATATTGATTACAGATTTGATATTATGATTTATTGACAACAGCTTAACATGAAGATAGTGGAATAAAAATTACACACATGCGCAGTATGCACAAGGTGCATTCCTGTGTTTAGACGCTCCTCCTTTTAATAACATGACTATTGATTATACTGACCCCTGAACATTTGAAATTATAATAGTCTTTAGAACCACAATAACGTGAATATCTTACTTATATCTAATATCTATACAATATCTTACTTGATTATCTTCATCATCATTATTGGCATTGTCTTCATCAGAACTATCATTTGAAACATCAACGTTTTCTGATTCTCTTTCCTCTTGTGTACAAATTGAATCAATAATAAAACAATTTGCATCACTATCCAATTGTAAATTTGGTTCTAGTGATGAAGTTTTATCATTTGTTTGTTTAGAGTCACTGTGCTTTTGTTCATCACCATCATCTTTATCTGAGTTTTTGTAAATAACTTCTTTTAAAGTCAATAAATCATCACCATTATTAATAGACAAACTCATCACAGCTTTTGACATTTTTATCTAAAAAAAATATATTGAATTAAGTCTGTGAAAAGATTAATTTATACTTAACTTATTACAACAAAAAAATAATTTAATACATTTATTTAATGAAAATCATCTGACCAAAATAATTACTTTTTGCAATATATTTTCTGCTCTTAACAATTATAAAGGACGGGGGGGGGAGGATGAAAACTCGTCTGAATCAATATTAATTTCATTTGACCTGCATAGAAATTTTGAAGAATGTCAACTTAATGCAGGTATATTTATATTATTATTTAAATAAAATATTTGAAAATATAAAATAAAAACAATGATGCTTCTGGAAACGCCTATTAGAAAAATTTTCTAGTTTACCAGAGACTACTGTATCAAATAGTCACTAATCTAAAGCTGTACTTAATTAGTAATCTTACTTTGTCATTTTGAGGAGCAAAATAGATTATAGGTTAAAGACACAGTAATGGTGTAAAAAGTAATACTAAAGGTCCTACAAATCTCTCATACTGAAAATGTTTTTCAGAATGACAACCCCCAAGTTTAACTACAGAATTTTATTCGGGTTATTTTTCTGTGAATTTTGATGTATTGAAATCAAAATTTGAGTGAGTTGTCTCTGAAATATTCAAATGTATATATTAAGGAAAATAGTGTTTTTGGCACATAATACTTGCTTAATTAGATACGTATGTACTTAGCTAATTAGTTAAGTCATCTTTTCTCATTAACCTATATTTGCTATAATAAAATATAATCAGTACATGGTATGATTTATTTAATTACTTCTGATTAAAGGTTAATTAAAGGTTAATTCATAATAATCATGGTAAGTACCTAATTAAAAAAATTTAATTAAAAATTTAGAATAGCCATTTTGTTGTTTTAATTTTTCTGTACAAACTAAAACTTTGTTTAAAAAAGTCGACACAGATAAAAAATTATAATTTGATGAAAATTAAAAAATTAATTATTTCTGAAAAAAATCTAACCAAATAAACAAAATAATCTTTTAAGTGTTTTGGTTAATGTTTGTAATTTTTACATTAAAAAATTTGGTTGGTTTACTAAAAATCTAGTTAATTGTTGTTTGCTTTATTTATTTAACAAAAACTATAACAATAATGATTAAAAAAAATACAAACAATAAATAATTGTTGTATATATTGTTATTCAATTATTTAATTAGAACATTTTTTCATAAAATTAACAGTAAAAGGGTATAACTATTTTATGTTCTTGTATTTATAGGTAATTATATAATTGGGTATAGCACTAAAAAAGTAATTTTTTAGGGGCATTAAAATTAAATTTTGTTGCATGTGTGAGAGTTCAAAATATGAAGTAAAAGATCACAAGTGTTGGAAAAATTGGAATTTAAATGATAGTTCAGCAGGTATGGAAACTTCAATTATAGTGAAAGGTTTTCGAAAGAGCGGAGAAATGTATAGCTTGAGATACAACTAATAGCAAACTGTGATAGTAGTGTGTATAAAAAAATACTAGATGCTAGACCTATATAACAGTTAAAAAAGTAGAATATCAGAACCATCTACTTAGAAATTTATACAATAAATTAAGAGAGCTAACTGTAAAAAAAGCAGGCAGAACAATTGGTTATAGAAAATTATTATAAACACAGATACTAAGATTGAAAAAGGGAATTGTAAGAGCCATTCAATATCGCAAATCAAATAGTCATTCAACAAATAGTTTACGAAATGAAATATACTAAATATACTATCTCAATTATGTTTTCGGTGACCATTCAATAAAAAATAAAATTATACTTTTGTGAAAAACCAAATGAAGAAAATTAGAAAAAAATATTTCAACAGACAATAATTTTTATCTAAATATGACTAATATTATAAGATATTTAAGTAAATACAGTAGAAGTTTGAAACAGGATGTAGACAGTAATGTCGTAGAATATTACAATTTGATCATCTCAAAACTTATTGGTAGTAAACGAGTTAATTTCGCTATAAAGTCTCATTCACTGGAAAACGCTACACAGCAGCAGTTGCAAAAAATTCAAGGCTACCTGTATACTTAATATATAACGTAATTCATAAAATGAGTCCTGACGAAAAAATGCATTTAATAATATATGAGAAAAGAAAATTACAGATGCAAGAACTTCAAAATGAAAGACGACAGCAAACAAAACGTTTTAAAAAAATATTATTTTTTGATAAACATAACCATTCATATAGTGAAACAGCTGAAAAACCTGACATGAATAATAACGATTATTCAAAATAAAAAGAGCAGTTTTTAAAATCATTAAAAAAGTGGCAAAACAAACTAAACACAAAATCAAAGTGATTCCAATCTTTGGATCGAAATGTGACGAAAAATTATTGCAGCATCATACTTCAGCTGAATAATATTGGTCTTTGTCTTCATACTGGCTGTGAAAACGTTATAATATAATTTTTCGTCTACATATAAATAATGGTGAAACTTTAAAAATAGTTGCATATAATCATGTTCCCAATAATACACAAATACATATTAAAATGGCAATAAAAGTGACGAAAATTAATGCAAATTATAATTATAATTCATTGCACGCAATCATAGGAACACTTGTTTCTCAGGTATTATATTTTAATGTTTTAAATATAGTAATATTTTATCTTATTATTAGGTATATTATAAATATATCAATTTAATTTAATTAAAAATTGTAGCGAAATCTTAAGACTACTCTCGCAGAGCACAGTTTGAAAACCGCTGAAGTATATTATAAATTTCCGCTATTTTGCTATCAATCATCGCGCTATGAATAGTTACCCACAAACAATTGTCAGCTATCAATTGTCGCACAATCAATTTTCCGCTATCGATTGACACATATACCTCACAAACTATCTATCAAATCATATGACTTGTATACTAGGTATAGAAAAATTGAATGTAGAATAAACTACTTTTAACTAAAAAATTACAAAAATAAATATTTGAAATTGATTTAAATGCTGTGATGTACAAGAAAAAGTACATGTAATATCAAATAGGTAATATAATAATAATTAGATCACATGGAAGTGGTATATGGATGTGGTTAAGTTAAGCGAGTTGACACAAAGGTTCATAACACTATAAAATAAAACCAAAATAAAAATAAAGTAAGTACGTTAGCTATACCTAAATATACTTCTAAATTTACAAAATAAATAATTACAAATCTTTATTATAAAAGAATTTCATAACTAAAAAAAATTAGGTAATTATAAAACGGATTTATGTAAGTGTTATTAGAACATGATCATACAATATAATTTAAATTTGTAGATTAATTGTACTTAATTGTAATTGTAGTAGTCTTGAAGGGTCATTGCAATAATGGATGTACCCTACAGTAAAAAGGGAGGGAGAGGATGACTACTCCATCATTCTTCTCAAATAAACTACTGATTCAGTACAATTTTAAAAACTCAAAATCTACAAATTATCTAGTTTCAGGTCATTTCCAATTAAAGGGAATGATGTAATAGGGGAGATATAATTTAAAATTAACTTATATTTGTATTTCCATAATTTTAATGATTCTAATGTAAGAGTTGTTAAATTGTGATAAAAATTAAAACCTATTTTAAAAAATTCACATATAAATTTTGAATTAAAATTATATTTCCCATAATTAACAAGGGTGGTTTAATATAATTTCATATATTTTATTGTCTACAAACATAAAACTATGTTCCTAAACGAATATAATATTCAAACATCACCTACCTATTTAATGTTTCATTTTGCAATCCTCATAACCTAACTATTGTTAAAACGTAAAATTCAACATACCTACCTAACTTGATAAGAAACGTATGAATAAAAACTCGTTAATAATACTTATTCCTACAATGATAGCCTGACTGGCAATGGGGTTATTCATTTATTTATTTTGAAGAGCCAAGTCAGTGGTATAGTTAGGATTGGAAGGGATAAAAAAAAATATATGGGTAGGTAATATTATAAAATTTGTCTCATGAAAATTACATATAGGTATTATTATTTATTACATACTTATTTTGTCAAGATTTGTCAGTAATAAACACCTATACTAGTTCTTTTATTATCAATAAATATGAAAATTATAGGGGAGTATAATTATTACTAAAACTACTTACATAATTCTAAATATCTGGAATTAAAAGGTACTGAGCATAATTCCTCTCATAAAAACATATTGAGTGTAATTTAAATTAAAAACTGTGTAAGGTTTTAAATTGAAAAAATCAATAATATAAAATAACCAGGTTCATCAAAATTTTAAATTTAAACGCCTGTGAAAAATTGATTTAAATAAAGTTTTATCATCTTTTGAGTACCTTTCTTAAGTTATAAATTAATTATATTTAAGTAAAAGGTTTTAATAAATTTTAGCTCATCAGGAATAAAAAATACGAGAAAAAGTCACAAACATTTTTCCTATATTCAGTATTTACATAAAATATAATGAATTTTTTTGAAAATGTTATGAAATCGTACATATTTTGTAATTATATTTTTCATAAGTGGGGAAAATTTTAATTTTATAATAGTATTTTTATGTGAATAAAACTAAAATTGATTTCATGAAAATTTTCTCTATACTACTCAGAATTCAAAAATTATCATTTTTTTTTTTTTTCTATGGTTTGATAATACAACTTTATAATAAGTATTATAAAGTATTATAATACTTATCTTTGTCCAGTATAAAATTTACATTCCTCTAGATGATCTCTATCAATCTCATTTATTAATACCTAATTTAAAATAATTTATATAGTTAGGTACATGAGTACAATATAGTTACAAGAATATGATATAATTGAATGAAAGTTTAAAACAATTGCACAGGTTCAAGAAATATGACTGATAGAAGCCATGGTCCTCCCCTCGGCTACACCACTGATTCAAGTGTATTATTAAATATTTATTGTAAACGAGAATAAATTTAACTAGTAGTCAAATACTACATCTTACCTTCAGCAATGCTTTAATAACTGATAAATGTAGAACACAATAAATCGATCACAAACTATTATAAGATCGCTTGCAAAAACAAGTAAAAGCTACACCAAACAAATTAGTGTAGAGCAGTTATATATCTCAAATCTCAATTCTAAATAAAATAAACTATAAAGAGGAAAGAGAATTTGAAAACTGCGGCACAGCGGTAGAAAAATTAATGATACTAAATTACATTAAAACCTTTAAAACATTAGAGTGCACTTCTACGACTTGTAGGAATTCCGAAAAAATCGATTGTTTGATTATGCATGAGGATAGGTTCCTTAGAGCGACTCAAAAAAAAGCGGCTGTCATTGGACAACAAATAAAAAACCACGATGTAAAGAAGTGTAAGAAACTAACGGACAGCTGCACTCTCCCCTCCATCATGTCATCGATGCTAGCAGAAAACACATAGAACATAAAATTGTAAATCATGGAGAAATTGATAAACTTTTTTTTATTGATTTCCTTAATAAACCCATAACCACAGACCACCACCACTCATATTATCAGGTGCGGTTATTTCATAGATATATACAATAACAATTGTATATATTATGGTAAATCTGCCGTTGTCCGACAGATTGATAAGAGCTAAATTGATAAAAAGATTTTTTGATTTTTCTGTTACCAACTGTAGAAACCTAAAATCTGAAAAATATAATAATGAATTTGACCACTTATAACTAAATACTTAACTACCGCTTATCAATATTAACTCCTATTAATATTATTAATTTACTTTTATTTATGTGTTATGAATGTATTTTAAAATTTGACAACAGAAAATCATTTTTCGTAAAACATCGGGTATCTACTTAATAATTGACTTAAAAATAATTATTTATTCTTTATTTATTAGATAAAAAATAGTAAAGTATAGATAAAAAAACCGGACATACTTTGCACGACGGATATTCTTCACTCTTCGGCTCAGATACTCTTAATGGGTGTTTTGAAAACGACTACTATTATTGTTCTTTTTATTATAAATTTCATTCGTTCATAATTTTTTATTGAAAATCATACAAAATCTTTATTACTAGATATGATGCAAATTTTAAGTTTATAATTACTTTATACATAATTATAATTGATGAAGGGAAATTTCTGTACTGCACTCAATTATAATTTTTATGTATTTTTAGAAGTACCATCTACACATAGATGCAATTTTGTATCTGAAAAGTTGTTGAAAAAGTTATACTACCTATTCAAAAAATGATATCATAAATTAAAAATAAACAGCATTATTGTAAAGTCAAAAAATTCTTTAGAGAATTTAAAAGTCAAATTTTGTATACTGAGAAAAGTTAACATTATCATACTTGACTGTAAAAATTTGCTTTTATCTTGGTGATCTCTGTATTGATTTAATTTATTATTATCTACCTCAAATAACTTAAGCCTATATAAAATATGAAAAAAAGAAAATCACTTAGTTATAACCAATTTTACTATTTAAGAAAATATTACCGCTGGGGGAACCTCAGCTCCATATCTCTTTTGGCTACACCATTGTAGTTGAAGTTGCTTGATTAATTGTCGTTGGTATCACAAGATACTGGAATAAATTAATTTTAAAATCTGTTTCCAAAAAAAAATTAACCATCCTATTTTATTATAACGTAATATATATATATATATATGTGTGTGTGTGTGTGTGTTTGTAAACATATACACACATATGTATAAGTTGCGTTATTTATGTATGTTAATGTGACAACTTTATTCGTTATTATATTTTATACTAATGAACTCGATACTGTTTCACTGTATATTTCTGAATGACCCTAAGCCACAGACAATACAAGACATATACCTACATATAACAATCTATGTATAGGTATAGGTATACATACATATATAAGATATTATATACATGTTTCTATGACAAATGTATTAATTTTTTTCACATATTATGTATACAGTGTATGCACAAATTCTCAGTATAAATTTTGCACAAATTATACCTTTTATATTTAGGAAATATCTTCAGCCATAATATGTATAAAATAATAAATCAACAGGCAATAAGCCCTGTATAAAGCATTACATAGTAATATATAAATATGGCACATGAAAACTAATAGACAGAGATAATAATTAAAAATAAAAATAACAGATAAATTTAAAAGTTCTTTTTCTATATAAATATAAATATACAACAACTAAGCATTATTTTTGTAAATAATAATATTTTAGTTTTAAAGACAAGGCCAGATAAATTAAAAAATCTAAGACTACAGAAATATTGTTGCCATTTAATAGAACTCTTGTAAAAAAATGCAATTATTGCACAGTTTTTTTTTAAATTTAAGTATATTGAGAAAATCAGTTATGAGTATTCCTATAGGGATTCTAAATCCAATTAACTTATTATCATATGATAAAATTGTCTATAAAATCATGTCTGATAGAAAGAGAATAAAGACCTATGGCATCTTGAACCACACAAAAAATTCTCTGGAGATAGTTCAATGGGTAATATAAACAATTCTTTTCTGAAATATATATTGAATATTATTAAGATCGTTTATATAAGTAGTATTATTGTGAGTAGTATATTAATTTGAATTGAGTGTTAAGGAAAGAATCTATGCCTGGACAAACTGATGATATTAGTTAATAAATTAATAATTTTTTTAGAAATAATAAATTAAATATAACTATTGTGTATTGAAAATGAATGTAGTAAATCCCTCTTGGTCTTGTGATCTGGTTGCAATAAGTTTTTGCAATAAAATGCCGGTGGTATATTCTGAAAGACGGTAAATAAATAATTTTTTTAATCACATAATACTCCTTTTTGTACTTAAAATAGTAATATATTTTCACACATAGGATCTTAAAGTCCAACTAATGGATTAAAATCCATAGTACTTCGCACCACAGATATTCTTCCTCTTTGGTTTAGATACTCTTGGTGGGCATGTTGAAAAATGACGACTATTATTATTCTTTATGTTATTAATTTCCTTTGTTCAGAATTATCTTATTGAAGAAATAATTTATTGTTTCTTTAAAATTCTACACACCCACCAAAAATATCTACCTGAGAAGCAAAAAATATCCCTGGTGGGAAGTATGTCCAGCTTTCTTTTTAATATTTATTGTTTGTTCTAATTTATATTGTTTTAATCATGATAAGGAAGTGATATTATTTTTATTTTAGTTTTTGCAATATTATTAAGTATTTTAAAAGGCAGGGATTGTATTTTAGTGTTAAATTTTGAACATATATTATATATGTTGATATAATTGTAAAAATAAGAGCAAAATAGTACAAAATATTTTCTTCTGATTATTTTATTAGTTGTTTTTTGTTTAAAAAAATAAAATTTTAATATTCTAGATTAAGCAACAAAAAGTATTTATTAATCTACTCAGTTTGATATATATTTTTGTAAATTCATGGAAATAATATGATTAAAATAAATGCACATACATTTTATACATACTTATGGTGTGATGTAAATTAATGTTACCATTCCAGGGTTAAAATACTCATCTTCAGGTCCGATTTTTTCTATGGTTGATTATTAAATAAACATTGATACAACTGATTACAACATATGTCTGTAACATAATATGAATATACTATTTTATTTATTAACTAATTTAGTTAAGTATTTCTTTGTTGTGAATTAGAATTAACAGTTATCTTAGTATACAACTAGTACAAATAATTATTTAATTATATATACATTATTAATTAGCTAAAAACTTTTGTATGTCATTTAGTCCAATTTAAGTTTTGACACTGATTATAATTTATTTTAACAATGATAAAATTAATCAACAACATAAATTAGTTGTTGTGAATTTCTATAAGCCACAACGTAAAATATCAGATACTTAGTTGTATAGTTAATACTATTTGAGGTTCTGGATTAGAGCAGACAAATCCAAAACATTGAAAAAAAAAAATAGACATTAAAATTTATTGTGCTTGTACACAATATATATTATACATATTACCAGAGGAGTGCTCAGGATTTTTCTATGAGAGGGATTGACTTAATATTTTTCATAGATCTATTTAATTATATATAGATACGAAGAGTATCCTGTTAAGGGGAGAGGGGCAGTTACCCCGGGTGGAAATATTTTAGGGGTCTTTGAAATTAAAACGAAAGAACAGTTTTATCGTTGTGTACTTTAGAATAACTTTAAATTAGGTAGATATATATATTTTGTAATATACCTTAAATATAAGGAAATATTTTTACTTAGTATGAAAATTTCTATACCATTTTTTAGTTACTGATCATTTTTTTCACGGTGTGAAGTAATATTAATTTAGATAACTTCGTTCAAGAAGAAGATTTATTTTTTAATACTCAAGTTACATTTAATTACAAGACATAAAAATCAATTTTAAAATCTGTTAGCTATGTGCACCTTTTACTTACAATAGATTAGAGCTCAGGAATTTTTTTAGTCATTTTTACAGATCATTGAAAATTAAATATTAGTGATATACCTATGTTCAGAAATGTATTAAACAAATAAAAATTAAAATTAATACAATTATTTTCAGATAATAGATTTTCTTTTGATGAGAAATAAGAAGTTAAATTTTGGTTGACATTACAAGAAAACTTTAATCCCACTTCATATAGCCGAAGTGTGTAGAATACATTTCACAAATAAGACAATAGTATTATAAGCACCACAATAAAAAATACAATATTAAATCAATAATATATAAATAAAATAGGTAACTACTGAAAATTAACCACAATTAATTTGTATTGCATACCAATATTAAGATGCAATAAGATACAATGAGCTATTAGTAATGGATAAATGATAGCTTAAAACATTTATTTAATATGGTCAGCACAGAAAACCTAGCAATTTAGTATACTATTTTATAAGGTGAAAATTAATTCAAATTTTCTAAAACAAATAATTGACATTGGCATAAATTTGTTATAAAAATTTAGGTAGTAAAAAATATACTAGTAAAATTGATTTCCCACAAAAATCATACAGACTTTATTCATTTTGTTTACTTTATACCAATAATAATAATAACAATAATGATTTACAATAATTGGTGGAATGAAACTTATCACAAACACATACAAAATTAAAAACAATAACCAATTTAAAAACGTACATTTAAACCTAAACCGTATAAAATATTAATTTGATGAACACCAAATCACCCAGTGGATTGGATGATAAATAAAATAATGTAAAATACATTTTGTATAAAAAAATATTTAAACTGTTGACAACAAGCAGTTTATAATTTTGATCGCAGCTCAGCTATTTTGTGACCCATGAGTTTTTGTAGGTCAACTAGTTTCAGTGCTAAACCCATGTTTCCTTGAATTTTGATTTTTCCTTGGAAAAATGCTTTTTGAGGATTTAATTTCCCGGATATTAATTCAACGACATCATCATCTTTCATTGTGAATGTCACATCTGGTTTGCCTGGAAATAGTTATTAAAATACAGAATTATTAAATGTACATATGCACATAGTATATATTATTGTGTTAACAGAGAGCATGTACTATAAAAAGTTAAATATTTTCAATCAGACATAATAAGTAATGATACAACTTTAAAATAAAGTATTTATTAAATGTAATAAATTCAACATCAAAAAGCACACCCATTTTTGTTACAGATATACAAAATAAAAGCTTGATTTTTTTTTTTTTTGTGCTGTTGGCTAATATTTTATCATTAGACCAAAAAAAGATTCTAAAATTTTAGCTCCCTAAATCAAACCAAGTTTGTTTCTCATTTAATTAACACAAGAAAAACAATGTTTTTGCTCCATCATGGATTATTGGCAGATTTTTTTTTTTTAATTTCTAAAAAAAGTATTTGTAGAAAATTTAATTTCTTACAAAACAAGTCCTTAGTACTAAATTTGTGATATTATTTATAAATATATGCTCATTTAAACATTCTCATAATAATCAAAATTGAATAAAAATTTGAAAATAATTAATTTACAGATTTACTTAAGACTTTTTTTGCAGGAAATTAAATTTTCTAAAAAATACTTTTATCGATAATTAAAAAAAAAAAATTCTGTCAATAATTTGTTCAGTAAAAGCGTCGTTATTCCAATGTTAATTAAGCAAAATGGGTTTTTGAACTATTCATTAGTTTGATCCAAGAAGCTGACATTTTGGGAGAAATTGTTTTTAGATCAAATGCTAAAATTAGTTTTTAGCCAGCAGTGAAAAAAATCACCCTTATGCTATATGGTTAAAATAGTAAAATGTAAACACATATAACCTGTCCAATTCATCTTGGCCGATGGATGACTTCACAGGTAATGTGATCCCAATATCCATTAAATATATTATTATTAAGTTTCATATTATGAAAGCAAGCAATTTATAAATACCAAATTGTTATTAATCAAAAATTAGCTATTCCGTAAACATATCTTCCGCACATGTACATTAATATATTATATTTATATTTATATTATATTATATTTATTACATTAGGCAATTTAATTATTTAACATTTTCTTTTTCCAAAATACTTTTCATATTATTGTCAATCTATATTCATTATGTATTTCATACAGTTTAAATAAAAAAAAAATTAAAGGCGTTCTTGACAAATTTTAGCTAGTGCTAATTAAATTTTTGAAAAATAACCTCTCTAACGTACTACATAGAAAAAAATTATTTCAATTTCAATTCTAGTTGAAACAGATTACAAAAAAAAAAATTAACATGATTATAAAAATACTAGATTTTTTTGCTCCACCCAAAATCTAAAATATATATTAAAAAAAAAAAAATTTGACTCTCCTAATTTAATTTTAAAATTAAATTAAGGTGGTATGCATATTGATTATAAGAATATCAAGAAATACCCATTTTATCCTGTTACTCAACAGAATTATCAAGTCTCATGTATAAAGGTGATAAGTTCAATCCTCAACTATAACCAAACTTTTTGTAATTTTTTTTAATGGATTTATTCATTTTCATTTAAAAAAATGATCTATTTAAATAGTTTTAATAATGCTGTTTTGAAAAGTTGTGTAATTGAAGTTCACGTTTTTTGGTTCGAAACAGAATATCATAATATTTTATCTGTTTATAAACATAATTTTTCAATGGCATCTTAATTTTTGTTCATACATGTTTCAAACTAGCTAGGGGAATAATTTCTACATAAACCTGTGCTTGTTTTATCTCTCAACAGATATAAAATAATGACTAATTGTATTAAAAGGGAAATAATTTGAACAGATGAACTTAATTATATATTTTTGTAATCATAATAGAGATATATGGGAGGTTATTATTTCCTAAACATCATGGAAGGTTAATATATAATTAAAAATATAGGAAAAATTGTTCAATTTAAATTTGATGGTATTTATAAACTATAAATGTTTTTAATCGTAATAGTGAAAAGTATACTTGCAAGGGCAATTTAGTATTTAATTACAGTGTTTATTACTTAAAATAAATGAGCCAAAATAAACTTTGGGCAGTTAAAAAAGACATAAACAAATTAAAAGTAAAATTGTAGTTAAAAAAATCTTCCACATTCTATGCACATTAAAATTATTTATTCAGTTTAAAAGTTAAATATCACATAACTAGCCTATGGATTAATATAGATAAAATATATACCTGTGCCATAAAACGTTACACTTCCTTTTCCATTTTTAGCATCAATAATCCACATTCCTTCTTGACCACTGATGTTTGTTACTTTAAAACAATATATACCACGAACTTTATCAATCAGATTTTCTTTATCATCTAACATGGCTTCTTCAAGAATTTTAAAAACTTTGTAGACTTTAAAGACAGTTGGATCTTTATCTGTTTTTGACTTAACCATCTCTTTTTTTGATGCTCTGAAATATGCATATATCAAAAATTAAACGTGAATTGCATTTATTTTAAAGATAGGTAATTAATTCAGAAATACAGTAATTCTCATTAACTAAGGGATTACATTTCAAAAGAGTAATGCAGAGAACAAGACCTTAAATAATTAGGTTTAATATTTAATAATTAATAAAGTTTAATATGAAATAATATCAAAAAATTGAGCCAAAATTAGGTACACAATAGTTAAATATACAATGACCAGATAATATGTGAATAGATAAATTGTATAATTAAACTTTAATATTTGTAATAAATCGATTTTTACTTTTATCAACATTTTCTTTATAACTGTAATCTGACTTTTTTAGTACATTTTCATCAAGTGTTTACAAATTAAATAAATAAACTTGATATATTCTTGTTGTGTTTAAATTTGTTAAAGGGTCTATGTAACAAAATATCTGGCTAAAATTAAATTTTTATTTAATATATTTATAATAGTTTGTAATGCAAATATATTTACACAACTTAAAAATAAATAACATAACAATGAAACGTTAGTTGTTTATCTAGAATTATGCATGAATGTAAATGTATCTCTCTAAATATTTTTGACTGCAAACTGCATGATAAAATCCTACAGACAATGAGGGATTACTGTATAACTTAAGAATAAATGTATTTACGAAGAAGATTTAGGGAATCCATGTTTGTACAAAGCTACGACAACAGCACCACCTAAACCAATATTTTGTTGAAGAGCTACTTTGGCATTAGGTACTTGTCTTTTATCAGCTTTGCCAAGAAGTTGCCAGTACAATTCACTACATTGTGCAATTCCTATAAAGTTTTGTAATAAATTTACAGATTAATAAATTGACACACAAAAATGTTACAAACACATACAACTATAATAAAGTGTATTACAGTTATAACTTCTAAGTTAAATGTTTTAATTACTGAAAAATATCTTTAAATTCTAATTTTTAGCCAATAAATATGATATAACATGTTAGTATGTTATTGTACCAATTACATACTTATTATTACCATTTGAAAATGAAAATTATACAATATATTATATAAAAATGCATTTAATGTAAATATATATATATATATATATATATATGTATTTATAATTAGTTGTAATTTTATTCAATACATACTAAATTTATATACTACTAAATTAATATTTTTTTGAAATTAATCACCTGTAGCTCCCAAAGGATGACCCTTTGATATTAATCCACCACTTGGATTTACAACTACTTGTCCACCATATGTATTTGAACCAGATTCAACAAATTCCCCTGCTTTCCCTGGTTTACAAAGGCCTAACGCTTCATAAGTAATTAATTCATTAGCAGAAAAACAATCATGTAGTTCAACTACATCAACATCTTCTGGTTTGATATCAGTTTTGCTAAACAATTTCTCAGCTGCTAATTTGGTCATATCATATCCTACCTGAAATATTAAACATATTTATAATAATTTATAGACACAAATACAGTGGCGGCTCGTGGTTGTTAATGGGAATGAGAATTAAAAAGTCTATGACGGAGTCATAGTAAAAATGAAAATTTATAAAAATAAAATATTATACAGATGAGAATGATAGTACAGAAATATTAGGTACCAATCGAAATATATTAATATAAACTACATTAGTTAAAGATATTAAATACAAAAATCTATCCACGAAAATTCCAAATTCCAAAAATGACGAATAATATGTACAGTGGACATCGCTTACAAGACTCACTTTGAGATCAGCACAAAGAGAGTTTTATAACTGAATGTATCCTATGACGTCCACTGTACATTGTATATTTGTAGAAATGGGTCAACTGTTAAAATTATTTTAAAGATAAATTATCAATGATATTTATATGTTTAGATGACGCGGTGTTATCGTCCGTACGCTTAGACAAGAAATTGTACGAATACGCGTAAATTTGAGCGGGTATGCCTAATGTAGATATTCAGAATAATAACTCGGACAACGTGAGTTTCGTCCAAATGTGGTAGCCAGCACTTCAGTAGTGATACACATTACATATCTCTTGTGTAGTGGGTATTTTTACGATCCTGGTAGCTGAATAAAACAATTTGCCGATCGTATTCTACAGAAAATATTATTAAAACTTAATATACTTAAGTGAAAATGAATTTTATTAATTTTTTTAATATTAGTAAGGGGTGCAAGCCGTCATCTAAGCCACGAACTACCACAGCACAAATATGAATCTTATAGATATAATTTACAATTTGAACACAAGTTTGACCAGAAAATGTGGTCGGAGGATCAGTGGCCATTTCCATTCCAACAATTTCAATAGCTTGATCCTGAAGGTTATTTTGCACGACAAATCTTTCTGACGCTAGAACAGCCGCAGCAGATCCATCAGATGTTGGGCAACATTGGAGTTTTGTTAATGGACCATATACTTTAGCCGATTCAAGAATTTGATTTAATGAATACATTTCTTGGAATTGAGAATTTCTAAAAACAATTAATCATTAAGTTTTTTAATAACAGTTAGTATAGGTTCAAATTTATTTTTATACAAGAAGAATAATATTTTGCAGGCAATAAAACAAAAATGAATAAATAAAGTTGTAAAATGTTAATCCAAAATATAGCAGTATTGTTTAATTTATGACTATGTATTTATTAAATTATCACACAAAAATTAATTAATTTAAATATTTTGTCGAAGTTCGACCATTTGGTGATATAAAATTTATTATTATGTAACTTATTATACAAATTGTTCATTATTTTTTTTTCAATAAATCATTTTTCGTAAGGAAATAATTGTTTAAAAGTCTCGACCAGCAACTTTTTTAAACCAAATTTACCTCTAGATGTGATACTTTAAAGAGGTCATTTTTCGAAGTTCTCAATTATTTTCTTGAAATTTGGGAAAACTATCAAATATTTGACAAAATTAATTTGGAAACTATCTTTTTTTAATCCAAACTTTATGAAAATTAAAACATATATAGATAATAATGTTGGAAATATTTTAAGCACAAGAAAATTTAAAAATTGTGAAAAAAAATTTTGGAAATTTTTTCTAACACTTTTTTTTCTTTTTCTTTATTTATTGGATAAAAATAGTAAATTAAAGTAATGTATTAGTGTAGTAAATTATAAATAAAGTATAAGTAAGAAATCCAAACATACTTTTGCACCTTATACCGAGGTATACCTCGCTCTTCAGCTCAGATACTATTGGTAGGTGTGCTGGAAATGACGACTATTATTATTTTTTTGTATTATTTACTTCCTTTGCTTAGAATCGTATTATTGAAGGAATGATTTATCTGGCTTTTTTGTCTACACTTGATACTTTACTTTTTCGTTATTAGTTTTATCTTTATGTAACAAGATTGTTTTGAATTACAATATACTTATTTAGTTATAGAAATATTAAAATTTAGTTGGCTTTATTTTTACTTTATTTTTACATATGGCGCTTACCCTCAAAATATGCAATTATATTTTATTTGTGTTAATCAAACAATGAATTACAAATAAAATTTGATATTATGAGTCATGTATTAGTTAATAACAGTAAAATAGAAGTATTATTTTCATTTTTAGTGTTTCATTTAAAAAAAATTAATGAAAATAATAAATACCAACATAGTGGTAAATATTTAACTTATGTTAAAATTCATATAAAAATTGGTGTACACAGTTATAAAATTGTCGCTTACACCCAATATTTTCAATTCTACCAATTTGATGCTATTTACATAAATTACTAAAACATAGATTTTAAGCTTAAAAAAGGCGATATTGATGTTTAAGTTAGAGTAATTGATGGGTAATTATATCGCTTACAAAAAAATAACAGAAAATTAATTTAAAAAAAAGATGTTGCTTACAACATTTTTCCTTCAAAACGTCGATATGTTATACAAATTTATCTCAATGTAAATAAAATCATTGTCAATGTATTCCTAGTTATATGTTTTATATTATTACTTGATGACAACTTTTAAAATCGAGACCGGTTATAATTATAACATAGGTTAATGGAGAAGTTTTTATTTAAAATGATTTAGGTAGGTACACTTTAAATTTAATTTTAAAATTATTAATTTATGTAATATAGAAAAATACCATCAATTAAACAAAATATAAATTATATTTTCTATAATTATGCTGTATTTTTGATTACTTGTTTTTGGTTTTCAAAATATTTTTTATGAAATTTCCAAATTAGTAAACTTAATAATACTTACGGATTATGGATAGAATGTTTATGATTTTTATAAGCAATTTTAGCAAGTGTTTCGGGTGTTATGTTATGTTTTTTCATATATTCTATAGCAGCATTTCCAAAAAGTTGTGCAGTAATTGGAGCACCGTCTAAACCGACTAAATCGGCCATTAATGATACATGTTTGTCCATTGGATTTGTACGATCTAAAAACTATGAATAAAAATCATTAATGGGGTTCAAGACTTGTTACATTTGTACATAATTTAATAATAGCTGTAGAATAACCTAATTAAGATAAAAATTTGTTTCAAGACATAATGGACTAAAACACAATAATTTTGATAGCACATTTAAGCATAATTAAGTTTCATACCAAGTAAATGTATTTTAAAGATTAACATTTTTTTTAACTGTTATGTGATACCTATACCAATATACCAATATACCTAAGCATAGAATGAGTCATCTTTTTTGAGTGTCTATTTTTAAAAAAATGTTTAACATTTTAACTGGAAACCAAGAAAATTTTGAAAATTTACCTGAAGATTTAAATTTATAATAAATAACTTGATCCATTTAAAATTATGCACGAATAACATCAGAAGACATAGAATGTGTGACTTCACTTTCAATTTACAAAATATATGAAGGGCGACAATGCAAAACAGGTTCCCCCTCAAAATATCCCATATTATAATTTATTTTTTAATTACATATGTATTACATAAAAGTTAAGATTTATAATTGCATAGTTATTATTTACATAATATATGTTTCCAAACAGTATAAATTGTTTTACAATAATTGTTAACAAGTATATAAAATAAAAATAAAAGACAGTTATATTAAAAATGACAAATTTTTCGATATGCCTATATTTTATTTATTTATTTATTAATTCACTCCACTCAGAATGTAAAACTACATCAACGTATTTCTACAATATACGAAAATTACAAAATATAGAATATATTATTTGAAAATAATATTGTTAGGACATAGATAAATTACAGACCACTAAATTATACATGATGTAGGTAATTTTAATTTTACATAAAAATTTGAATGTGCGATTTTTTTAACGGAAATATTTTGAATGTGGGATATTTTGAACGAGGATATTTTGAACAAGGGATATTTTGAGGAGGGTGCACCTACAAAACATAGGTACTGTTGGCATTCTTCATATCTTTAATATGAACGATATTGTGTACTGTACCTTTTACAAAAAAATTGAAGCAATATTTTATTTGTCTCATCTTTGATCATAATTTTTATAGTTTAACAATAACAATAGTACGTTTTGGAAATTGTCAAATTTAATTAAACAAGCATTAAATTGTTTAAATAGTACGTTTTAATTTAACAGTAATTATAAAAATACCAATTTATAATTAATAATCGGTAACAATTTATAACAAAAATTATATATTTATATATGTTTTTGTTTTTAATTAATTCCCCACTATTTGTACAGTATGATTTAATTTTTAACTCAATTTCACAGAAAATATCAATAGTAGATTTTTGGATTGTCACTAACAACAATCACAATTAATTTAAATATAATATCAGAAAATGTTCCAACTTAACAGGTGAAAATTTCATTATTTAAATTTTTGAAGATGGTAAAGATTTTTTTCATTGCAGAAGACCATACAGAGAAATTACACGTGTTTACAGTATTATTTTTTTCAAAAAATTATTAAATAAAAAAAATGTCATAATTTAATAAATCAGTTTTTTTAATTGATATTAAGAAAACATCAGTTGCATATTTTGGTTATTTAAAGTGCTTATGTGGATACATATTTCTTATATCTTGTGTGCAATAAGTTCTAAATCCTAGCCATTAAATTTGCGAACTTTTATGACTCAATCATATTTATACAGGTAATGCTTAGGAAATTAACCATCATTTCTTACTTTGGCAGACAAAGATCCGGATTCCATTTTTTCAAAACCAAGAACTAATACACACTCGGCATTTTGAGATTCAATAATTTGTTTCCCCAAATATAGGGCTGAAGATCCAGTTGAACAATTATTGTTAACATTATAAATAGGTATTCCAGTCATTCCTACTTCATACAAGGCTCTTTGTCCACATGTAGAGTCACCTAAAAATTAATACAAAAATGTTATGCATCAAAATTTAAAACTCATTCATTATTATTTATTTATTGAATGGGATATTACCGTAAACATATCCCACACATGCTTGATCCACTTTATGAATATCAATTTTTGCGTCTTGAAGAGCTTTAGTTACAGCTTCAGCAGCCATTTGTGGATAGTCAAAATTATCTCTACGGCCAGGTTTTTCAAACTAAAACATTGAAACATAATATATTAAAATAAATTAAATTATAATTACAAATAATACTGAAATACATTTTTTTCTAAATTATTTAAAATTATAATTTTGTTTAAGTACCTATCTATAGAATTTTTTAATAAAATTAATATCATGAAATTAGTGTAGGTATATAGGACCTACCATTTTTTCATACACAAGATAAAAAAAAAAATTGTAAGAAATTTGCTGAATTATATTTTATTTTGATTTTTTTCTTGTGATTTTTCCCATTACACAGATTGACAATTTATTGTTTGTCATTTTATGAAATGCCTAGTTATATTTTTATGTATAGTTATATTATTAAATACAAAAATTTAGGAAATGTATGTAAAAACAATAAATTATACATTTCTTTAAAAATTGCAAGGTATTATATAGAATTTCTAGGCATTTTATAAAAATTATACACATTGTCACAAACATATACACTATTTAGGTACTTATTAATAACATATTAGTTACCTATCTAAGATTCAATTATTTAAATATTCAGTAATTCAGTAATTAACAATTTATTAACAACTTGATACAAATAAATACATATGTTTATAATTAGTATTTAAAATAACTTATAGACCAACCAATACAGGATACAAACAACATTTTTCTGATACTGATGCATCTAGTGAAATAATTTTAAAGAAGATTGAAAAGTGACTTAAGGAGCTAAAATACATAAATAGTGTCCTTTAGTGACTTTAAAGCATAGAGGTGCCGCAGCCAACCATTTGAGAAGCACAGTTTCAATATACAGGGTTATTCAAAATAAATCATCCAATTTAAAATGGTTATAAATTGGTTGATAATACATTTTATCTTATCAAATTACATATCAATTAATAGAGGGTATTTCCAAGTTTTGAGATGTCATTAATTCATTATTTTAAAATAATCGCTTATGAGTTACAGTGATAAGTTACTTTTCGCAAATATGTTGACTGGACACCATAAAGCATTTTGTGTGTTATGTTTTTCAAAGTGTGAATTTATAATAACTGTGAAATGTGATTTTTGCCGTCGTTAAGGGATCGATACACCAACTACTCAGAGCATATGTCAATAATATAAGCAATTTTAAGAAACAGGGTATTTGTGCAAAGGAAAAAGCGTAGGCCGGCCTAGTGTATTCGATGATAACGGTGGAACGATTTAGAGAGAGTTTTGAACGCAGTCCGTGTAAGTCGACCAACCAAACCCCAGATTAAACCTAAAATATTACCTATTTAGATGTGTTTGCTGGTCTTAATTTATGTTTAAGAGTATTGATTACTAACTAGGTATTAAAATTGCTCATTATCTTTAAAAAATTATTCAATATTACCTAGTTCATTAATGATTTATCTCTGGATTTATCAAAATTTTTAATATTACAATTTCAAGTTAAGTACTGTTTATCACTTTAGATAATATAATGTATATTTTAAGCAGTTATTATCAGAAGTTAACTTTTTTTTCTTAGGGCACATTTACACAATGACACTAGACTGTGACAGTATGACAGCACTATCACGTTATTTAGTAACATTAGATTGTTGAAAGTTATTGTTATGAACAGAGATATAACATAAACTATTGTTATTTACTGTCATCGTATAAATGCATCTAAAGTTTAAATGAAGAAATATGTATTGAAGAGCTATTAAATTATTTTATTTCAAACTAAGATAAATTGCAGGTTTAAATATTTCTAAAAGTTTACTAAATTCAGATTAATTCATAGGTTAGTAGACAATTTATGACAAGAAGAATAACATATCATTGAGCACAATACTGTTAATACCAAAGACATAGACAAACTATTGGTTCAGAGTAAATTCAGGGGTACATATTATTATATAGAGATCCAAATCATTTTAGAGATAGGTACCTAGGTATCTATATTATTATTGTTTTATTTGTATGTCGGATAGGTACTACCTATACTCTTTTATTTTATGAATTATTTTATTAATTAAATACAAGTATACATGGGTATCTATCATACAACTAAAATAAATGACATTGCATTTTTGAAGTCTCTCATATTTATCTTTAAGTAAGTACCTATTAATTGCAATACTTATGCTAGTTGGGTTTTGGATTTAGGAGTAGGGTATTAGTTAAAGTGTCCAGAGGTGCCTGCAGAGGCATATTGGGGTGTTGCAAGTGTTAAATTTGCAGCACCAAACAATATTCAGGTGTATGCAAAAGTATCGTTTTGTAAAACCAAAATAATTCAATTTGTAAGTTGTTACATTGTATAAAAAGGTATTATTACTAAAAAAAATCAAATATAAAAAGCGGGGCATACTACGCACAACAGATATTCTTCGTTCCTCGGGTCAGATAATTTTAAAGAAACAATAAATCATTTCTCCAATAGGACGATTCTGAAGGAAGTTAATAATATAAAGAATAAAATCAGTCATCATTTTCAACATACCCACCAAAAGTATCTGACCCAAAGAGTGAAGAATATCCGTGGTGTGATATATGTCAGGTTTCTTGTCTATACTTTACTTTTTTTTATATAATAAATATAGAAAAGAAAAAAAAACATTCATGAGAAAAAAAAGTGTTAGAAAAATGTGTTAAAACTTTTTTTTCACATCTTCAAAATTTTCTTGTGCCAAAATGCTCTCATCGTCTATCTATGTTTAAATTTTCAAAAATTTTGGATCAAAATATGATGGTTTTCAAGTCCTTTTTGTCAAATTTTGCGTAATTTTTTCTAAAAAAAAAAAAAATCGAAGAATTAAGAAATTCAAAAAATGATTTCTCTAAATGTACCAATTAGAGGCAAATCTGGTTTCAAAAAGTTGCTGATCGAGACTTTGGGACAAGTAGATCCATGTAAAAAAGTGTTCACAGAAAAAAAAATAAACATCATTATAAAAACACTAGCTTCTTTACTTTGTTCAGAATATAAAATAACAATTGATAATCTACCACATGAAGTATTAAATGTTGTTTGTAATTCCTACAATTTAGATTTAAAAAATCTAAACACTAAAACAGAAGTATTTAATTTTTATAGGATGTTTAAGTCATGTCAAAGTACACTAACATTGAAACAGCTAGTGTAAAGGAAATTGAATCGATTATGAAAAATTATAATTTTCAAAACAAATTTCCAATTTTAACATCAATTATTGTTATAATTTTAACTATACTGGATACTTACAAAAACTACCAGATGCGAATGACCATTTTCATGTTTAAAAAATCTAAAAACTTTTCTAAGGACCAGCAAGTAAGGAACGTTTAAGTAATTTTGAAACTTTAACTGGAAGAATTTATTGATGAATTCCACAATATTTTCTTGGCAAATAATCCCAAAATTAAGTTTAAAATGAATATGAATAACAATTTTAATTATAATATGCTCAATTATTTCCAGTTTTAATTGATTGATTTTTTTTAGATTCTGAACAAAGTGAAGAAGCTAGTGTTTTTACAATGATGTTTAATTTTATTTATTTTATTGTTTTTTTTTTTTTGTATAGTTCTACTAGTTTAAAAGCCTTGATCAGCAATATAATTGATAATGGAAAAATGGAAAATAGATTGTAAAACTTTTCAGCTGACAAATATAATAACATATTTTATAACCCAATTTTAAAACTATTGCGACTAAAAACAAAAACAGTTCTGTTATTTGTCTATTTTAAATTTTAAAATTAAACTATCTAAAATATTTCTCCATAATAATTATTTTTGGTTAAAATGCAAGATTTTGTAAAAAAATTTTTTATTTATTTCAAACATAAAAATGCAAAAGATTTGACATTAGATTTATTAATTATTATTATAGTCTCATAACTAGTACTATGAAATATGATTTTAATAAAAAAAGCTTTCAAAATTAATTTTAAATCTTAAAAATTTTTCTTAAAAAAATTGTTTTTAAACAGAACAAAAATCACGACTTATAAAATTCTAGAAATTGTCGTCATTTAAATTAAATAAATCAATTTTAGAATTATTTTATATTCATACTGATTTTAAATAAGTAGATAAAAATTGTTCAATTTATTTAAGAAATGTGTGAAAATTTTTTAAAAAAAATAATTTTGTTTGAATTTCATTGACACTGGTTGTGTAGTTATATACTCAAACTTACCAAATTTTGCAGACAAATTAAACTGAAATGTTATTTAAAATGTATAAATTTGGCAAATACCTATAATACAGAATATTTTAAGTAAAAATATTTATGTTAAGATGTTTATTCACAAACTTCAATAAGAATAATACCGTAAAATGAACAAAAAAAGGAAAAAATTAACAAAAATGGAAAAAAATAATTTAAATCATTAAAAAATTCAAAACCAAAGTATCAAAATTGAATTTGTTATTACATGATTTAAATTTTATGTTAAGAAAGCTACACTTTATAGTCAGATAAAAAAATAGCACTTTCCTATAAAACTACATTTCTACTTATAACGCATATAATATGATACATGAAAATAATTAATAGTCCAAAAATCAAGATTGAATCAACTATGGGTTCCGCAAATCATAAATTATTTTTTAAGGGTTCCCTAGAGGTAAAAGTTTGGGAACCGCTGTTCTAACACTTTTTTTCTCATTAATTTTTTTTCCTTTTCTTTATTTATTAGATAACAAAAAGCACAGTATAAACAAAAAAGCTGGACATACTTTGCACCATGGATACTCTTCGCTCTTCGGGTTAGATACTCTTGGTGGGTGTGTTAAAAATGACGACTATTACTATTCTTTATATTATTAATTTCCTTGTTTCAGAATCATTTTAATGAAGAAATTATTTATCAATGCTTTAAAATTCTACACATCCGTCAAGAATATCTAACCCAAGGAGCGAAGAATATCCGTGATGCAAAGTATGTTCGGTTTTAATTTTTTTTTTTTTTGTTTATCAATATTTTGTTGAAAAAATTTAGAATTAAATTGGAATAGCAAACCTCTCCTTCTTCATAGATCTGTGCAAGGAAGAGAAGTATGAATATTTAAATACCTATAATCACATAAACATTTTGCAACACTGAAAATTTTATCCAAATTACGCCACAGGGTTCCTGTGTCACCTATAGTCAGGGGTGGGCAGTATTTCAAATACAATTATATCTTGTATTTAGTATTAACTGAGTATTCTTCTTAAGTATTTTGTATCTTGTATTTAAATATTATTTTTATTTAATGTATTTAGTATTTAGTATTTTGGAAAATAAAATAATTCAAGTAAATACTAAATACTTTTTACACCGGCCAATTAACAATTAATCG
>JAIPRM010001440.1:0-22557 GCA_025469315.1 Stegophylla sp. TES_Ste_2020
TCCTTTGTTCAGAATCGTTTTACTGAAGAAATGATTTATCGTTTCTTTAAAATTTAATACGCCCGTCAAGAGAATACCACCCGTCGTGCGAAGTATACCCATCGTGCGAAGTATGTCCGGCTTTTTTTTGATTTAAATGATAAAAATGTAAGACACAATTATTTTCCTTTTTTACATTCTTAAATATTTTATGTAGGTACCAACCATGTAGATTAGTACAAAAAAAAAAAAATAAATAATGACTGAATTATTTTTAGTGCATATTACGTTATTACGTTTTAAAGTGCTATAAGATGACCAACGATAAATAAGAGAGCAAGATATAAAATCGAAAAATTTCAGTGAGAGAGGAGGGGGGTGGTAAAGTTATTGTGTCTAGGGAATCCGAAAAATCCGAAACGCCCTACAGTAACATAGACTTATGATTTGAAATTCGTACTCACAGTGTATTTATTGTACTGGTACACACGACGACGTTTCCTTCCTGATCGATTAAGGCTATGTTCGCGGTCCCGTGATCCTCTTCCGCGTAGAATTCCGCCCCGTAGTCTGCCGGGTCGGACGAAGTGTAATTATCGGATATTTTGCTCTGCACGCCGTCGATGAAAATGTCCGACTTGACTTTTTCGTAAATCTAAAATTCGTAAAACAAAAAGGGCGTCGCGATTAGGAGGCGGTGGGCGATATTATACGGATATTATCATAAGTCACGAGACGAAAATTGTCGGTGTTCAGGAGCGCCGGAATGATTTTTTTGCCGTGGAGGCAAAATATTTCAAGCTTTTTTCCAGAGGGAATAGGAACAAAAATATGGGTGTTTGTATTTTGTTGCTAAATCCCTCCCCCCAATTTTATAGCACCTATGCCGAGGAAATGTGTACATAAGTATAATTACATTTTTTTTTTCTTACAAATATTTATTAAGCAAATACCATTTATTTTCTAATTTCTATACCTGTGTACATGGACCTATAAATAATAGATTATCGCAAATAATGACAATCTACGTTACACTATAATTGACAGCAATAAGTATGGAAATAAAATTTATTTTTCTGGAATGAGATATAATATAAATAAAGTTCATATCTAATTTTCTGTTAATTAATTTGATATTTGGTATTTTAAATTACTAACTGATATATGAATTGTTGAACAAAATTATAGAATAATATTTAGGTATTGTGAGCTAAATGTAAATATAAATAGGCCGTGAAGTCGTGGGGTCTCTGGTCCCACAATATTTATTTTGTGGGGGCAATTACTGTCCCCACTAGTAGTATACAAATGTATGTTCTGAGTTCACTTTTCATAAAAATTACAGGGAGATCACTTAAGTTTGGCGTGCGATTTCCACCTATTTTTAGTACCCCTTTTTTTTCTTGTGTATGTTCTGAGTTCACTTTTCATAAAAATTACAGGGAGATCACTTAAGTTTAGCGGTTGATTTCCACCTATTTGGAAAAAACAAATTGTACTTTCTAAATTGAAAAAAAATTATCACTCGTTAAATAGGTGGAAATCGCCGGTTAAATTTTATGATTTCCCTGTAACAAGGGGAAAAAAGTGAACTCAGAGCATACACAAGAAAAAAAAGGGGTACTAAAAATAGGTGGAAATCGCCGGCCAAACTTAAGTCATCTCCCTGTAATTTTTATGAAAAGTGAACTTAGAACTTACATTTGTATACTAATCCCACTGCCCCCCATTGTTCCGGCGCCCCTGTCGGTGTTCGTTTTTTTTATTTTTACAACACAATGGACGTACTTCGGATACGTCCACGAATTTACGATCGCCCAACCGGGATCTCTCGCCGTAGCCGAATTTGCACGCCTCGATGAATCGATGTATGCTCACGGTGTAATCGGTCGCCGGCACTATGCCGTCCAATATGCGAAGGATGTATGCCAATATGATGCCGGAACCCGGCGGTGGCGCCGCGTACACCGTGTATCCGCTCTTTAGCTTCACGGGAAAAGCTTCTTCGATTTCCACGCTGAAAACGTACGAACGCTTGTTTTATTGTATGAAGTACACTAGCTGAACCCTAACCTGTGGCTTTGCCCGCGTGCAAAATATTTGTTTTCAACAATTTAGACTTTGAACGGACCGAAGAAATGTATTGGTTGTATAAATTTGTTTGTTATTTTATTTATTTATTTATTTTTCTCGTATGTATGGAAGCACTATTTCGGGTAGAAATACTGTTTCAAAAGTTTCGATCAATAACTGTATAGATCGGAAATTTTATCTAATCGATACTTTAAGAGAATCATTTTTTAAAATTCTCAATACTTTTTCCGAGTGCATGCCAAGAATACCCAAAAATTGATAAGGACAGCAAAAAACATCATAACCTGAGTTTCAATAAATTCGATTTTAGCTTTTTAATCAAAATTCAAAAATAATGAAGCTTAAAACTTGCACTAACTACTAAAAATAGTCACGCGCATTCCTCTTAAAATTTTCAAAAACTTTTGACCAATTTTGAGATAAGTACAGAACATTAAAATAATTGGAATTTTCTCGTTTTTTGTATGTTATTACTCCATAAAATTTTGGTATTTGGATATTAAGACATGAAATTTAATACAAATATACCTACTCATCTTTACTACCAACTTAGTTAGAATTTTGGAAAACTTTATTAGTTTTACATAAAATTACTAACTTAGTAAAAGAAACAAAATTAAGTAAACTATAGATAAAAAGCCGGACATACTTTGCACTATGAGTATTCTTCGCTCCTCGAGTCATATAAGTGCGTAAGTTTTAAAGAAACTATAAATAATTTCTCCAATAATACGATTCTGAGCAAAGGAAGTAGTAAAAAACAATAGTAGTCGTAATTTTCATCACACCCACCAAGAGTATCTGATCCGAGGAGTGAAGATTATCCGTGGTGCAAAGTATATCCGGCTTTCTTTTCAATATTTTACTTAACCTTTTTCTACCCAATTAATAAAAAAAGTAAAAAAATATTATATATAAATTTATTAAATAAATAAATAATTACTAAAAATAAAAAAATAATGATGAAAAAAGTGTAAAAAAAAAATCATTGAATAATTTCGATGTTTTCAAAATTTTTTTATGCCAAAATACTTCTTATAGTATTATTTTCTATGTATGTTTTAATTTTCATGTAGTTTGGATTCAAAAAAGATAGTTTCCGAGTCTTTTTTTGTCAAATTTTGGATAGCACCCCCCCTCTCCAAAAAACAAAAAAAAAAAAACAAATAAGAATTTAATCTCTTTAAAGTACTATTTAGAGGTAAACAAGGTTTCAAAAAGTTACAGTCCAAAATTTTTGGACGAGTATTTCTAAACGAAAACGTATACACATAAAAAAAAAAAAAATAAAATAGACTTTATTGTAAAAACAGTAACTTCTTCACTTTGTTTAGAATATAAAACATTTTACTGTTATAAATTATAATAATTTACATTTATATATATATATATATATGTGTGTGTGTGTGTATGTAAGTATTTATGTTCTAAAAAAAATAAGCTTCTCTGGTTAGGTTGAAAACAATTTCACGTTTTAATTACAGTTAAAAACACACTAAATGTTAAAATTTTAAGAAATATACGTACTTAAAATTGTTTAAATCCTCTTCCGTGATAATTCCCTTAGCTCTTTTTATGTCTTTTACTAATTTAGATGTTAACGATCCGTTGTATAAAGCATTCGCGCCTTCATTTGCTAAGATTTTCATCGTTTCAGCTAACTTCGGTAACTTATATATGTCTCCAGCTTTTTTGACGTGACCGGTTTTTTCGTGGAGAAAAGTTTTGCTGTAACACGATAAATAGCGTTTAATTAACTTACTAATTAAATCGTTTATATCGAAACGTTATATAAAATTAAATATAATATTTTGATTTTAATATATTAATTTGTTTGAAACATAATTATGAAAATATTTTGTATCGAATATTATTGAAGAAATATAGATTATTTTTAAAGCAAAATATTATTCCGATCATACCTGAGCATTGGATCACTCAGTATTAGGTCTTTCTCTAACTCAATGCTCAGCGCCAGAGTTTCGCTGACCTTAATGCCTTCTTCGCATAACTTTATGGTCGGCTGAAATAATGATTTCCACGACACTTTACCTCCGTATAAGTTATATATTGTCTCATAGCCTTTGAGTGCGCCTGGCACTGCAACTGCCAGTCCACCTATAGATTTTTAAAATTCAAATTATTTTACGTACGATCGATTTTCCTCGACATATTCTATAAACTGGCTAAACTTAACATTATTCAATGCATCGATTGTAGGTTGCGACAAGAGAATTTTTATGGTCTTTAGTGAAATAAGTCAATAAGTAAATATAAGTAATAAGTATAATCAATATAAGTAATAATTGAAGTTTTTAATAAAAAAACGATTTTGGATAAATATTTTTTGTTAACTTAAAGAAAAGAAATAAGTCATATAAAATGTGTGCTCGTTATTTGTTTGTAACAGTAAAACACTTCGAAACTATTTACATCGAATCAAGTTGAATATCGGGAAGTACCTAGACGTGGACAGTCAAAGCTCCCGTGAAGGAGTAGACAAAAAAATAACAAACATTTTGTGCGAAACTTAGGCACGTACCATACGTTGACTTATCTGGTTCTTCTTCAAACATGTTCGTAGTAGCCGCGGCCGGTGCTTTTTCACGTGCGATGATTGACGTCACTTTTTTAGTTGTTGCGTTGTATATATTCATTATGAATCCTCCACCCAAACCCATTTGTTGCGGACAAACTGCTCCGTCACATAACAAAGTGGCTATAGCAGCTTCTATTACATTTCCACCCCGTGATAGCACGTCCCTGTATCAAAAAACAACCGAAATATTATCTAAAATTAATCTTAATTAACTTTTGAACTTTAAGAAATTTTTGTGATTTTTTATAATTTGAGTTTTTTAATTCGTTAAGATTAATATTCTTATAAAAAATAAACGTAGACTGCAGACCGAAATACATAATATGAAGTTAAGTGCACGTAATGGTAAGTAAATTTTTTTGTAAATTGTGTTAAATTATTAAGTACTAAAGTTAAGTAGTGGTGTAAAAAAATGCACTTTATTTTATTTCATTCAAAAGAATTTGAAAGATTTTTACTCGAAATCATGTTATATAATATATTTTACTCTGTTATGATATTTCATAATATGCAGTTCTAGAAGAATGCATAATCGTGTACTTAACACATGCTTGCGCTTAAAAATCTATGTATGTTTTCTAATATATTTTTTTCATAAAAAATACAGTCCTATTTTAAAATATGCCAGTAAGATTGTGCAAAAAAAGTATATCAATGGTATTTCAATATTAAATTTTGTCACGCATTTTGTAATGAGCAAAGTATAGGCTTTTTGTTTAATCCAATTTTTGGCGTTTTATTTCCTTATACCCTCCCCTGACATATTTACTGTGGTCACCCCATGCAGTACTACATATTATTCTTATTTATGCTGTCATTGAAAATTATTATTACACTCCGATTTGTGAGCAAGGGCCGCCGTTGGAGACGACACCAGCCTTTCTGTACAAGCCCATCTTCAAATTGGATGGCGGTAACGGTTTTGACGGGTCAGGGATTTCACGTTCAGCGTTAAAATGCCAATATACGACAAAGCAAGACACCGCAACGGCCAATGCTGCCAGTCCGGTTAGGATTAGACATCGTTTAGACTGTAAACTGAAAAAAAAAAAAACGACAATATATTTTATCGCTTTTGTCCGCACAGGTTATAATAAATACAATTATTTTAACTCGAGGAGAGATTGCCATGACATTCGTCATTGAAATAAAATTAGTATTTGAATATTGATACAAATACTAATAATAAATTAAAAAATACTAATACTAATAATACAATAATCGATGAAAAATATTCCATCTGTCAGGTTCAAAAACATTTTTGATCTGATGTCATATATGATATATCATACATAATAAAATCGATGAGAATCGAAAAATAGGCATATGATATATTCGTCAGTTAATAGGATTATGTCGCGGTTAGCAATAATAAATCTATTATGTTGTAGACGACGTTTTAACGAATCCATACATATATTGTTTCATTTAGTAGTGGTAGCATTATTTTGTAATATGTTTTTAATGATCAAATTTAGTGCTAAAAACGACAGATATTCAAAACATTATGCGTTTAAAAGCGCTTAAACTTGATATAGAAGCATATAATATACTACATAAAAGGGGGGCGTATGGGGATTAAAAGTTTTAAAATCCTCCACAATTTTAAGAAAATTTACAAATCTATTTTTACAGAAAGCTTACTAATGGTTTCTTCTGTTGTGTGATACATTTTGTATTGAAATTAGTTTATATGATTTTGCTTTACATTCTTCGGTTTTTTCCAATGAACAGTATTTTAATTTTAAATTCTGGTAGAGAAACCCCCCCAAAACTACCCCTTTGGGCTAGTTAAAAAATATGAAATTTACATATTATTTTAAACTTTCCTAAATTAAGAAACTTTTGTATCATATATTTTATTCTATTTTAAATATTTATATGATAAAATATTACTATTATGTACAATTTGAATCGCCTTGTGGAGAATACACACACATATTGTATATTATATATAACGTATGTATATATACATATTAGAAATTAATAAAAAAAAAAATGTTGAACGTACCTTAAAATCATATTTTCTGTTGATTTTCAAAGTCTTCGTTTTGTTGAAAAACTGTAGTGAACCAAATGTCCGGCACCTATTCCTAATTAGTTAGTTAATTTGTTTACCACCGGCGCGCGATTTGTGTCATAAACATTTGCATTAACACAGTAGAGATACTGAAAATTAGGTGTACGATACTCTCATTTTTATGAGCAACCGACACTACTGGGTAGAAAGCGCGTACACATAGAAATACGCACATGCATGCACAATATATATATATATATATATATACCTATATGCATATATATTTTATTGCGGTAGTGTAAAAGCACTTCAGATTTTATTGTATGCTTAAATAAAGCTTGTGTAGAATTACATTACTATTGAAAGGATTTAAATCAAAATTTTTTATTTTTTTTTTTGTTTGATTAACGTTATTTAGAAATTATTTATCATCAACGTTTACTGCAATTATTAAATCTAGAGGTACTTGAAAACAGAAAAATGTGACTTAATTACTGTTATACCTTTATACTCGACTTAATAATATAAAAATTAAAATTTTTTTTTTATATTATTAATTTATAATTTATTCGAAACACTAATTACTGAAGATTTTTAATGAAGCATTATAAATTCAATGTTTCATAACTCCGTATTGAACCACAAAGAATTTGAGAAGACGGGACGAGTGAAATAACGTGAGACATTCATGTCCTGTATAACAATCATTGTAGGTACTTGTAGAAATTTGTTTTATGGTTTGTTTAGCGAAATTATTTGCATAGTTAACTAAATAATATATTATACTATTTCGAGCTTTTTTTTTCTGTATAAACTCTTTCGTATAGAAATACTTGTCCAAAATTCTCAATCAGCAACTTTGAAACCGAATTTTTCTCTGGTTGGTACTTTAGAGAGATCATTTTTTGAAATTCTCAATTTTTCAATTTTTTTTTTGAAAAAACTACCCAAAATTTGAAAAAAAGACTTGAAAACCATCATTTTTTGATCCAATTTCCATGAAAATTTAAACATAGATGGACAATAAATTGAGAAACAGTTTGGCGCAGGACATTTTAAATATTTGAAAAAAAATTTTTGGACATTTTTTCTAACACTTTTTTGCTCAGTAATTTTTTTTTCTTTATTTATTAGACAGAAAAAAGTTAAGTAAATTATAAACAAGAAAGTCGGACATACTTCGCACCACGAATATTCTTTGCATTTCGGGTCAGATACATTTGGTGGATGTGTGGAAAATGACGACTATTATTATTTTTTATATTATTAACTTCCTTCTTTCAGAATCGTCTTATTGAAGAAATGATTTACCATTCCTTTAAAATTATACACATCCACCAAGAGTATCTGACCTGAGGAGTGAAATATATCCGTGGTGTGAAGTATGTCCGGCTTAAAATATATATATATATATACACATATTTAATACTTTGGATATTTTGTCATATTAATAAAATGTATAATTTTAAGTTGTTATGTTTACTATTCATTAAATGTGTTTTAAGCCATCATAATTTTTGTTATTCACATATTTTTTTTAAAAAATTGTATAATTCATTTCCATTTATATTACAAAACTATAACTTTTGTATACTATTTTGAGTACAGATTAGCTATGAAATTAATAATTTTTCTATAATATAGCTTAGTTATTGTGATTAATGGTATACTATAGTTTAGAGGCGTAATTTCAGTTTATTTTTATGGTGTGCCAGGTTGCAAGCAGGCCATTTTGAAATTTCATCAGGTTACATAAAAATATATGTACTTGCCTATGTAAATTTTTCAGATTTTTATTTTTTTTTCCGTAGTAAAAAGCAATTTAAAAACAAAATAATAATAAATAATTGTTACCTTTACTAATGAAAACCTTAATCTTAAGCTATGCATAAAAAGTTTGAAGATGAATGATTAAAAAATATTAGAAAAAGATCATTTAATATTTACATTTATAACTTTTGTACAAGCAAATTCCTAAAAAAAAAATCATTTTATTTCAATGAAACGGATGCCAGTAATGTTTCTTTTCTGCAAAAATTTTCAACCAGTTATTTTTTGAAATACGATTATCCTCTAAATGGTATGTTTAAGAGGTCATTTTTTGAAATTCTCAATAGTTTTCTTAAAATGTGAGAAAAATTTGACAAAAAAAATTCGAAAACTATTTTTTTCTAATCCAAACTTAAATATAAAATATAAATAGATAGTAATATGAAAAATTATTTTGTGTAAGAAAATTTTGAAATGTGAAAAAACCACTTATTTACAATGATGTTTGTTTATTATTATTATTATTTTTTATTCCACTATTGTGTAAATTAAAACTTATCCAAAAGTAGTATTGGCCTGCAACTCTTTAAACCAGAAATTGGCTCTATATTTTAAAGAGATAATATTTCTAAATTCTCAAAAGTAATGAAATAATTAGATGATTTGTAGAATGAAACACATATATTCCATAACTGCGCGCCCATTTTTTACGCTAGTGACGTCACTACATGAGAAACGGTATTATCTGTAAAAAATTGTGAAAAAAACAGTTACAATTTACGATTACGGTTTGAATTTAAACCGTGACCACAGTCCATGCCATGAATTAACGTGTAGTTCAGTAGAGTGATGTAACTATGTAAGTGAGAAATTTCTGTTCTCCGGAAATTACCTAGAGAAATTTTATAATAAAAATATTTGTATAATAGTTTTTGTTTACATAAAAGTAGTTTTGATAAAAGGGCAACACTGTGAATATCACAACTTATCGTGTACTCCTAAAATAGTAAATACCTAAGCTACCCACGCTGGGCATTGGGCTGCCACAACACGAGTCACAACAGCTCATGCTTTCGGCAACAACAGTTATCGGTGCTTTCGTTACTTAACTTTTAAATTATGAACGGAGTAAAGAAGCTTATGATTTTACAATGATGTTTATTGTTTTTTCTCTTTTTCTTTTTTATTTTCTTGGAAACACTTTTTAGTATAGAAATACTTGTTCAAAAGTTTCGATCAGTAACTCTATAGATCCAAAATCACGTCCAGTTGGTACTTTAAAGAGGTCATTTTTCAAATTTCTCAATACTTTTTTCAAAAACCTGGTAAAACTGTCAAAAAATTAACAAAAATTGGCAAAATATGCAATATCCGGAATTTTTGTTTTTTAACATTACTTTAAAAATAATGAATCTAAAAACTTGAAATTTTCACCAACTACTAGAAATGGTCACGAGAACACTTCATAAAAATTTCAATCAATTTCAAGTTAGGTATAGCATTTTGAAAATTTCGAAAATTTCTCGTTTGTTGTTAGTTTTTATGCAATAACATTTTTGATTCTTGATATTCAAACTTGAAAATTTAATATGATTTCACTCGCATATACGTCTAAGTGATATGACAAAACTTCGAAAATCGTAAGTCGTTTTTTTTTCTCTATAACCGTTTAAATTTAGAATTTTGATGAAATTCGTTATTTTTATCTAAAATTACACACTTTAACGTACATAAAAGAAAATTGGTTCGACCGATTTTTCTGAAACTTGATACCTAAATAGAGAATTTTATTGCAAATATTTGATGCAATAAAATTTCTTACATACAAAAAATTAAACATTTTACAATGGTCTGATAAAAAAAGAAAAAAAATTGGAGAAAGTACAGACAAATATTATGAAATGTAGCTATTTAACATGTTTACTCGAAAAAGTTGATAATGTTCTATCATCACCTTGTGTATTTTTCGACACTGAATACGATGGTGTGAATTAAATTCCATGTGCATCAATAGTTTTCTAATTATTTTATTCTATTTTGAAAATACAATATTTTCGGTTATTATAAAAAAATATTATTTCAACGGTATTCAACGCTGTTAGTATGGCACAATGGATGAGGTGACAGTATTAAAATGTGACAGTGCCGGGTTCGGATCTTACCCGATAAATTAAATATTTTGCACTTTTTTTAATTAACCGTGATTGACCAGATGTACCATGATAAACATTAATACTAATTATGTTATAGTGAATAAATGTTGATTTATGATAATTAGAATTGCCTTATTTTATTATTTGATTCTGAACGAAGTAGAAAGCTAATTTTTACAATGATAATTATTTTTATTTTTTTGTCTATAGATAATTTTTCGTAAAGAAATACTTGTTCAAAAGTCTCGGTAAGTAATTTTTTGAAACCAGATTTGTCTCTAGATGGTACTCTAGAGGGGTCATTTTTTGAATTTCTTAAGTCATTTTTTTTTAGAAAAAACCACCCAACATTTGACAAAAAGACTCGGAAACCATAATTTCTTCATCCAGACTTTATGAAAATTTAAATATAGACAGACAAGAATATGAAAAACATTTTGGTGTAAGAAAATTTTGAAAATGTGATAGAAAAAATGTTGGATATTTTTCTAAATTTGTATTTTTTAATAATTTTTTTCCTTTTTTTACTTATTAGATAAAAAGAATTAAAGTTAAGTAAAGACAAAAAAGCCGGAAATACATCACACCATGAATATTTTTCGTTCTTTGAGTCAGATATTATTGGCGAGTGTGTTGAAAATAACGACTATTGTTGTTCTTTATATTATTAACTTCCTTCATTCAGAATTGTCTTATTGAAGAAATGATTTATCGAAATCCGTGGTGCGAAGTATGTCCGGCTGTTTCTATTGTTATTATTGTAATTGAATAATTGAGAATATGAAGGGTTTTCAACATTAGATACTGAAATCTAATTCTTTGTGTACAGACTTATTCACTAATCGCTTATTATAAGTATAAGAGAGTATAATATAAGTATATAGATATTTTGTATAAATATAAAATTGTACAAAGCTTTTTTTATAAATTTTGTGATTTGCTAATAAAAAAAGCATTAAATATATATATATGTATAATAATGTTATATTGAATATTATAGTACATATTTAAATTTCATAAATTTCTTTAAATTTTTGGAAATTTCCTGTAAGATGTTTCTTAAAAATTAAATTTCTGTAATTTAACATTTCTACTCTTTGCACACGTCGTCGCGCGTGCCGATAATTTCAACAATGTCGTCGTCGTGTAGTGTACATCGGTCGCGTGTTAAACGTCAATCGTCACGCGGTCCATGCATGATGGCCGTTCGTCAACACCGTTCACCGTATGGTTATCCACACTCGTGTTTCGATAGTCTTTTTTGTATTAGCCCTGTAAGCGTTGAGTGTCGGTAAAAAAAAAAATACACATGTAAAACACGCGATTAATGCACCTTAATCTGCACGTACAACGTATTTTTTACTGCAGAAAACGGATTTCGTGCGATGAGCTTACGCACTGTAACAGTGTTTTTTTGCACCGTATAAATCTCGAGCTTAGGTATTACGGAGATGCTATCTGTCCAATAGAGATAATGTATTTTAATTTAGTCAGAAATAAACACGGCAGCGGTTAATACGAGTGGCTATTGAAAACACGCGAGCAAAATAGATAATACCACCGTTAACGATTACATTGAGTCCATTAAGCTGAGGTGGACTTTAATAATTATATTATTGCCATGGTCTTTGTGATGGCACTCATGTACGATATTATACAGTGTCAAAACACAGATAGAAGAGATTGCAGGCGAGTCGAATCACCTTGGGCCGGGTCTAGGATTGTCTAATCCTTACCACGTGGAAAAGTTTGTTGGAATTATCTCTATTTTTCACTCCGACTCATTTTATATGTTAACAGTGTAAAAATATATTATGATTTGGAACCTTTTAATAAAGCCATCTTTCAACCACTCCTGGATCCGGTACCAGGACCACGGAGCATTTTTTTTGTCCTTTACTCGAGATTCGGTCATAAAGTGATTATTACTTATAAATAGGGCTAGAGACTTATAGGAGTTAGCATGTTTTTCAAAAATCATTCAAAACATAACTAAGTAATATAGAAATGCATTTCATAACACCAGGAGTTGTATGTAGTTCTCTTTAATTTGCATATTTTGCATATTTAACTCTTTTTTTCGATTTAAGTGCATATTTCGGTTATATTTGAATTTTAAGTGCTTATTTTACATTTTTTTCTATATTTAATATGAGTTTTCTTGGTACTGAAAATTTTTTACTAAATACCAGAAAAGATTGAATATTATTTGATATTTTTATTTGTTCAAATGTAAGCTTAAAAAGAATAAAGATTAAAAAAAAAGAAATTTCATAAATAATAAAAGAAAAATTAATAATATGTATTGAAATATATCATACAATACAATTTTTAAATATTTTGAGTTTCAACAGTAAAATGTATGTTGTATAAGAGATTATTTTGGCATTTTTGCATATTTTTAGAGCATATTTCTTAAATTTTATAGCATATTTGGTACATTTTTAGAGCATAAATGCATGCATATTTTAAGTTTTTTTAGAGCTATAAGTCCCTAGCTCTACTTATAAATAAGACACATGTTAAATAAAACGACAGAAAACCTAGAAATTATGGTCGACAATTTCAAGTGTTGCGGACAAAACCGATAGTGAGTTCCAAATTCAGACTTGGAAGTCATAATTAGATTGACGTAATTTCGCTGGTAAATGATTGTTTACTGTATTTGAATATACAGTTTGATCGAAAACGTGTTTTTAAATAATACTTCATTCTCCACAGAAATCTCTGTAATATCATAGCTATAGATATAGATATAATATATGGATGATTGTTGATTAAAATGAGAAAAATCAAAGTGGCATGATCTGACATTGGACGTCCACACTTTGACACTTACCTTGGACTACGATTGTTAATTTAAAATATCTTAAGAGTGTGTTTAGATACCTTTAAAACAAAGGTTCAAAAACATGTCCCCCAAAACTTCAAAACTAATTATCTGTTACACACCTTAAAAATAATTATAGCAATTATTGTTTTTGAACGATCCAAATTGTATAACTTATTTTTTTAGCCTTTTTAATTAGAGCAATTTTACTAAAACGCATACTTAATCAAATTTATAAGTATTTTTAATAAAACTAAATCAACGCTTTGATTTGAAGATTTATTTAAAAACTTATCTTATGTGATGGATTTTTAAATCAGCCAACAACCCCCCTCCTAAATTATATCAACGTCTCATATATTTTTCTATACCTTCTACCCCTCCCCTTGAAGGTCTTCGCACCCACAAAAGGACCCATATCGCCCACTTAAAAAAATATTGCTTTAAAACGAGACACATTTACACATTGTTTATAATATACATACATAAAATAGTAATGTATTCATAATACATGATATAGAATATTGATGTTTAATTAAATAATTTGGAAGTTTTAAGGATGAAAATATATATATTTTTTTTTTATCATTAGGTAAAACCGTTTATTATTTATTACAGTAGAAATATTACACAGTTAATTAGACGATTAATATTATAAATATTTTAAACAGGCGTAATTGGGTGGGAATTGGGGGGGGCTAATCCCTCAAATACCACTTAAAGCCCTCCATTTTTTTTAATTGCATAAGATTAATGTCATTTGGGGGCTAAATCAATAAATAAATACTAGAGTTCTCTGCCAAAATTGTTATCCTAATTGTACCAATGATTCTAGACCTACAAATTGTTTAGTCGATGTGTTTTTCACATTACTACACATTGTATCGTATCATATCATATCGTTCATCATTAATCGTATGAAATATATCGTACACTTATTAATAAAATAGTATTTATGTTAATTAGAGTTGTGTGAAAAAAAACTAGTAGACATCAGGTCCTTGGAATAAAACAAGAATTTACGAATTAAATACATTTTATTTTATGACGTCAATTAAAATCACAGTGGAGCGTATGTTTAATCTTTGTGCTCAGGTTACCATATATTCTGAGGTTCAACCGTAAGTAGTTGTCCACTAAAACCAAATTTTGACATCACAAAATTAAAATGAACTATAGTGTGAAATACAGTTTTTAATATACTCTATATAATATAATTTATTAGTACAATGGTTAGGGCTCGTATTATTATATATAAAATTAATAAAATATTTACATGATATAATACCATAATGTATATAAAGTTATGAAATATGAGGAGAGGAGGGATATGAGTAAAATTATTTTTAAATAAATGTCACAGCTTTTAACAAAGTATGGCTTCTCAAAAGTAAGGATTACCTCTGCTTAACAACCCCCCCCCTTTATAAATTACAAGACATTCCACTATCTCGTAGTACTTATAAATCTCATCTCCCATACGTCTTTCGAATATGAGAGAAAAAAAATTCAATAAATGAGAGGTAGTTGGTGTGTACTGTGTACAATTACCATTAACTATTTAAATGTTATCAGTTTGAAGATGTTTTTTTATTTATATTGTAACACTCTCGGTAATGATTATAAGCGGTTGTGAGTGAGAGGAGACGTTACGTTTATCAGATTAATCTTTCTGAAATTTTGAGCACAGTCATTGAAAAAAACATGGTACTTAGTTAAAATCTTATTGTACAACAAAGTCTAAACGAAATCCAAATTAAAAATTTCAATTTTTGATTGAAAAAATGGCTATTTAACTAGAAAGTAAAACTTTAAAACTTTAAAAATATTTTCATGATCTAAAAGTCTTGTTAATCTTTATTAATCAGAAATTTCATCTGCTTTTGGAACCAACTTAATAGGAAGGTTAGTTTTAAAAATATATGTTTACGTCAAATTCACTTAATGAAATCGAATATTTCTTGAAGTGGACATTAACTACATGAAGTTTATCCTATAATTAGTTTCAGTTCAGCGAAAGTTTCATTATATATAGTGAAACTGCCATTTTTCTACATTATACAGACAAAATTTTGTCCTTTTCGTAAATGGATAAAATTAAATGTATCCACTTCATGCAATTTCTTTTGTTAAATGTTCAATTACATGACAATGAAGTTTTAATAATATAAAATAATTAATATGACAATGTAATAATGACTAGTGATGCGCAACAATTAATAAAAAAAATGAATAAACTTTATAAGGTAGAGACTAAATATGGAATCATAAAAGGATACTATGATATGGATAATTTAAATAAATGTGAGCAATTTCTAATGAGTGATAAGGTATTAATGGATATAGAACTGAGCATACGTTAGACTGTAACAGCGACAACACGTGGACAAGGTTATTCTCTTTGCACATTGTAAATCTAAAATTCCGTGTCAAAATTTCAGGTGTGCATGTTTAAAAAAAAAAAAAAATGTTGTGCAATAATCGATGCCACAATTCTTAAGCATGTTTCTGAGCGTGTTTCGGTACTCGACATAGTACTTTTGACTTAGTATATTTTACCACGTTTTACCGATATAAACTGTAATCGAACATAAGCCGCAACTTACGTATGTAGCTAAGAAACACGGACTGCAACTAACATTATACATTTTTTTTGAAACACGCCCACTTAGAGTATTCCATCTAATGATTGAAGGATACCTATGATATGAAATATGTGGAAATGGAAAAAAAAGTGGAGGAAAAAAGCAAAAAAAATGTTTACCATCTTCAGTTTATCGCCAGTATAATAATATAGATTTCTGTTTTTCACCACCACAAATTCCAGGTTTTTAGATTTTGGTAAACACTTACTGTAAAAACATTTATAGAGCAGTGGTGCATCTATATTTTTATTTATTTTTTATTCTTTTTTATTATTCTTAAAAATAATCAATTTAGTAGTGTTTTTAATTTTATTTTAAATTCTGAGCGAAGCAAAGAAGCTAGTGTTTTTACAACAATGTTTTTTTTTCTGGAAACGTTTTTTCTTATAGAAATACTTGTGCAAAAGTCCCGACCCGCAACTTTTTGAAACCGGATTAGCCTCTAAATGGTACTTTTAAAGAGGTCATTTTTCAAAATTCTCAATTGTTTTCTCAAAATAAGGGAAAAAAATCTTGGAAACTCTCTATTTTTAATCCAAACATAATGAAAATGAAAATTTTTTTATTAAAAAACAGACAATTTTATTATTATTCTATATTTAATTAACTGACGTTCCTTTCAGAATCATTTTATTAACGAAATAATTTATCATTTTTTTTTTCTTATTTAATTCAACACTCCCATTAGTAGTAGACCACCCTTATTCACTTTACTTAACTTAAATAATTTTTTTCTTTCAATCTGTCATAACTACTGCATAAAAATAATAATAGTAATATGTAACTGTTAATAATAGTAGATTGAAGATTTTATAATAAAAAGTGGTTTTTTCACAATCGAATGAAATTTTGGAGGGCCACATTATTTTTTATGCTTTTACATCACCAGCAGCCACTTTAGATTAGATAAAACTTAATCTCATATTAAAATCATTTAATTTAATACATTTGCACAAGAACAGATAATTAAATCACTGAAGTGGCTACTATTAGATAATACAATATTGACTCGATGATGAAAAAAAGTATTATACGTAAATTTAAATCTATAGCGGGTGATTGACACGATCGATATTTTTTTATCGAAATTGTTTGATAATGACGCAACAAAATATACCTCTTTGTATTGTGATAACGTCTTCGTCGAGCAAATCATTGTCATTCCATAACAGATCGTCAATACTGAAAAAACCACGAATCATTTAGTGAAATCATACAAAACATACCATGGTAAGTAACCTCATAGAAAATTTATTAAAAATGATCGATACGATTAAGTGTTGTTTAAAAATATGTTTTCCTTAATACATTTGTTGCCATTGAGATCCTTACAAGTGTTTTAGATTCATTTTAATTCTATAATAACTGTACTGTTTCTATAAAAACCCATTTGAATACCATGATGACCTATGTATGTTTCATAATGTTCCATTTAGTCACGAAAATACTTAGAACGAAACACAAATAATTTTAAACGATGTAAATACATCTGTCTGGTCAAACCTAGATGAATATAAATGTCATTGATGATGACATCCGTCTTAAATAGGGTTGTTACTAAGGTTAGGATGTTAATGACTTTATATATTTTTTTTAGGTTTTTTTATACTATAATTTATTCTTGGATAAATATTTGTTTTATAATATCTAT
The DNA here is from genome assembly GCA_025469315.1 of Stegophylla sp. TES_Ste_2020. Classification (NCBI taxonomy): domain Eukaryota; kingdom Metazoa; phylum Arthropoda; class Insecta; order Hemiptera; family Aphididae; genus Stegophylla; species Stegophylla sp. TES_Ste_2020. Next base: position 17,742 of record JAIPRM010001440.1, read on the forward strand.
AGATTTACATACCAATATTTTTTTTTTTCGTATACAATTACATATTTTTCAATTTTCAGCATATACGTGCATAATTTAACTTTTTTCTGATTTTATGTGTTTATTTAATGATTTTCGATGCTAAGTAGTAAAATAAAAAAAATGTGTACTTTGCACCTTGGGCTGTTTTTTGCACCTCAGGTGGGATACTCTTGGAGGGTTGAGTTGAGTTTAAACAAAAACGATAAATCATATCTCCAATAAAACGATTATGAGTGGAGCTTGATTTACTACATAATTATAATTATCAATTTTGGAGCATTAAACTTATGTGTTGAACTAAAAATAATTTTGTTACATACCTAAATCATTAACGAAAAACGAAAATTGGTTTATCATATAGGACGGTACTCTTTTCACCCAAAAATGACCTTCCTCTTTTCGCCCACGTCCTCTTTTCGACCAAGTATGATAAAATAGTTTCCTCTTTTCACCCACGGTTTCGTGTTCAACATTTTGAAAAGCACTGTCTCTCAAGTACTACACTCAAAACGTAGACAAAATGCAACAGTGCAATAAAGGAAATATAAGTAGGTATGAATTTCTTAAATCAATATCATTCAACTTTACAAAAAATTTAACTTTAAATTCAAATTAAATCTTAATCAATGACATAACATTTTTTTTAACGACGTCATAACAACAAATGACAAATACATATCTATTTTATATTATATAATAATTATTTTAATGTGCACAAACACAAATACATTTTTGTAGAGTAAGAAAAGTCTCCTCCTCGTGGTATTCTCTGGGTAATGCTAAATGGCTTTATAAAACTAATTTACACAAATATATAATTTAAATATGACATATGTTAGACATAAATAATTTAAAGTAAGTGTTCCTCAAAGTGTGTGTTATAAAAATGTGACCGAAAAGAATGCAATTGTTTTTGTAATGTTTTTTCGCCATCTTATGTAATTTTCGATGTTGAATACGTTGATGTACTTTAAAATCCCCAAAATCCCCGTTTTCCAATTATTTGATTTTGAAAATTTAATATTATATCATTGTATAAATACATAGTGAATAACCTTTGAATGCAGTTGTTAATAACGAACTTTAAATTATCATTAACCAATATCATAATATATATAAATAATAAACTATATACATATTATATATTTTTTTAATACAAAAATATATTTTACCCTTTCAAAGTTAGTTGGGTGAAGAGATTGAAAAACGTTTGAGGGGGCTGTAAGAGGCTATAATCTCTTTAGACCTTTACCTATGGTACTATGTCACAATTGTATTACTAGGGCTCAGACAAAAATGCCATAACAAAATATTTTTAACCCAATATAATTAAATAAACGTGCACTAAAAGTTAATTAAATGACCTAAACATCGTACAAAATGCTTTAAAATTGGAAAAACAGAAAAAATCAATTTAAAAAACAAAATAAAAGCTTTTTAATTATGCGTTACATGAAAATTTATACTAGCATCTTATAATATAAAATAATTTGTATTCAAAATCCTGTTTTTCATTGTTATGATACTAGATAGAAACTACTAAATTTGTATTTAAACAAGCAAAAAAAAAGAAGTTAATAGAAATACATATTTTGGACAAAAATAATAGCATATCTCTATTTTTCTTTTATTTATTCAGTGAAATATAGAAAAAGTTAAGTTATGGTGTAAATAATAATGTCTTAATAGTAGAACTTAAAATTAAAATACAACTTGTATGAAACAAATTGTACTTGAAAATTATTGTATTATACCTAATAAAAACTGGCACTAATACTCTGGGAAAAAGCTCAAAACAGGGATTGCGGCTACATAGCTCCTTTGACTAGAAGCACAAAGTTATTGTATCATTCCCTTAAAAATATTTTAATAATAAAAAGCTAGATACCCTTTATTATTTCAGAGCATGACAAAAACAGACATTAGAAATTTTTTAAAGTGGAAAATGTAACTTTTTATCAAATTAAATGCATATTTTAGAGGTATCTAATTTTGAATTTTTCAAGTTCTTCAAGAAAAAAGATTTTTTTTTTATTAAAACAAATAACGTGGGTGATAGATATGATTATAGTTATTTTTCTCATTCACTAGATTTTAATCTAAGAACAATAATAATAATTTTTTGACGATAAGCTACTGTCGATTAACATCAGATCGACACTCATTTTTCTACTGTTTTAAATAAATCAAATACCGGTAAACGACACTCGTAACAATCGTACAATTTTATTTTAATACTAACAGAACAAATTGTACAAACAGTTATTTTAGAATTTCACTTTAATCATATCGTGATTCAAAATAAAAAATTGTATTAGGAACTTACAAGATACGTCGTACAACAAAATCATATCAAATAAAAAACGATTAACATAATCTTATCAATAACCGGATGAGTTTCCTGGTCGGCGGAAATCCGCCATGGCTTCAATCATTCCAGAAGGGGATTTAGCGATGGCTGTTGCTGCTGAACCAATAGTATTTTCCAATCTGGACACTATGTGACCAATGTCTTTGAGTTTTTGTACTACGTCCTGGACATTAAAAGAACACGACGAATAAAGATTTAATACACAATTAAATGACGGCGTTTGTGTTATATCGCACATACCTTAGTTGTTCCATATTCGTACTGAACTTTCATAGGCACGAGTTGGTGATAAATTCTTGGTTTGTCTATTACTTCTTTCAGCGTTTTATTGTACCATAACTTCAGAGCAGATACCTGGAAAAATAAACACGTTTAATTTAAATATAAACAATGTTAAAACAATGCATAATATCAAGAAAAATTTTCTATTGTTTTGTGTTCAGAGTAAACAAATGTGTTGAAATAACAACTCTGATGCCAACATTTGACTAACGAAAACCGTATTGGTTGATAAAAATGTATAACGTTCTTTCATTATCTACATAATATCTGATTAATTTGCTATACACTTCGAACACGTTAAAAAGTTATTTGAAAAAGAATATTTAACTAGCTCTTGTTAAATTTTTACTGACACGTGAATTGAGATAAATCGCTATATCCAGCTGCAACAGGAGTACAAAAGGTAGAAAAAAGTTAAGATTTGAAATGTTATTCAGTAGATCCAACATCCAAGATCTAAAAGACTGGTGTGTTCTGGATTTAATTAATAGAATAGTTGTAACTTCTAATACGTTATGATTAGAGATAGGATTTTGTACCTCTATAAAACTATAAAAAAAATAAATAAATAAAAATCAAATGAAGCCAAAAATCCAACAAAAAAGCAATAAAAGTCCAAAATAAAGCATCAGAAAAATTCAAAAATCGCTATAAAACCAAAACAAAAAATTGAGGGCATTTCATTCTATGTAACATAAATCAAATTTATAATTCACATAACTTCGTTTTAGATTAATAGAAAAAAAGAAAATACCTACAAAATCCGAACTCTAGTATTGATTATAATGATACTTTTTCAAATACATTTATTTAGAACATATTTTGAAAAAAAAAATATTAAAAAATGTTACTTAAAAGTAAAAGAAAACTCCAAAAGTCCAGAAATAAATAAAAAAGCAAAATACAATTTTGTGATTTTATTCTAAATATTATAAATTGTATTTATATCTAACATTGCTTCGTTTTAAGCCAATAGAAAAAAAAAGCAAATTCATACAAAATCCAAACTCTAGTGCTGACCAAGAGGACTATTGACCATGGCAATGCTAATCGTACATCGTGTGAATAGTTTACAAAAAAGCGAGATCTTCCGCACAATGGAAGCTGTAAAGTGTCTGAATTGTGAGTTAAGTCCAAAAATAGAATTATTATACTTTTAGATTTTGGAACTTGGAGTCCTGATCAAACTTATTAATTATTTTAAATCAAATGGATAGCAAATGTAAAGAACACAAACTATTTACTATTATAAATTGCGACTGGTGTTTAATAAATAATTGTGCGTACTTGCGTACTTTTGTTGTATTTTGGATGCATATTCAAATTATTATTAATCGCATACAATTATCACAACTGTATACGTGTTCATTGAAATAACAGTTAATATTTCAAAATTATTCGGTATTTGAAGCGTAAGACGAAATAATATGAAAAACGTTATTTCACTTTTTATGTAAAAACGTCAATTACAATAATTGTAATTCAACGGTACGATATTGATCATTGGTGTTTTCAAAGAAATCTTACGTAAGCAGTGGCCAGAGTGATTTTCGATCCTCCCGCCGCACCGGCTCCGAGAACGAAGTCACCGTTTTTGTCTGTAATTATAGTCGGGCACATCGAAGACAACGGTCGTTTACCGGGTTCTATGAAATTGGCCGGCGACGACGGGATCCCGTAATAATTGATGACTCCGGGTGTGGAAAAATCGTCCATTTCGTTGTTCAAAATTATACCGGTATTGGGAGACATCAGACCACAGCCAAAACTAAAAAAAAAAAAAAAAACAAAAAAATAAACGACCGCATTGGACGTGACTGGACACGTGTTGATATACGTTTGAAAATTATTTATTATATTATTACTAGGCTTAGGGACTTCTAGCGTTTGCATATTTTTGTTAATTGTTGTTGAAAATAGCAGAGTGTGAAATAAATTAATTTCTCGGTGCTATGATATCAGATCTAAAATTTAAAAGTGCAAATTTTTGCATATTTGATAGACAGTGCCGCAATTACCGGGGGGGGGGCGGACAGGGCGACGCCCTGCTAAAAGGGCATTATACGATAAATATTGGGGCACAATTTCTAGTTTGGATACTTTTTATCCTGGTCTAGATTTAAGAATAAAATATTTATGAAA